>UESW01001992.1:273954-307037 GCA_900491605.1 Calamus simplicifolius | reverse complement strand
AGGTTTTGTGCTGGTGAGCCTTGAAAACCAGCTGGGTTCATTGTGCACGGGAAATAACAAGTTCGAATTGTGAGCTTGCAAAATAACTCTACTGTAATCAGATTGATTATAGTGTGGACCCAAGAGGTACTTGGGAGTGGACGTAGGTGTAGGTACACCGAACCACTATAAAATCTCCTGTGTTTGTCGTGATTGTCTCTTTATCTTTAACTCTCTATTTGTGCTGTTTTGTTTTAATTTGTGTGAATCTAAGTTTTTATTTCTGCTAGGGGTTATTTTCAAAAGAGTTTAAATTTTTGAAAAACCAAATTCACCCCCCCTCTTGGGTTGCTATCTGGACCAACATTATCCTTGCCTCCTTCTCTTCTATAAAAACAAAATCATCTCCTTTTACTTTCTTTTCTTTAGTCTTGCCGCCATTATTTCCTTCAAATGAATTGTTTTAACTTATTTTTTTGGTGATCATACTTACTAATTCGGACTCTCACCATGCCCTCTCTTGCCTTTTTTAGCTCAAGCACGTAAGCATAGACCTCCTTTCTTTCCATGCACTTCTTTGATCATAACCATATATCGAATAGGAAATAAAAATAAAAATAAAATATATCAATTATTCTATTAATCTTAATTAATTTTATATAAAAATAAAAAAATAAATTATTTTGAAAATATATAAATAAATTTTGGTAATGAAAGTTTAAGAATCAAAAAAAAAAAAGTAAATGTTTAAAGATTAAAAATATTTTAATCTTAAAAAATTAAATCTAGTATCTTCTAGTATATATAAAACTACATTTTTATGATGATTCAATTTATCTAAAAAAATATACATATTCAAGTTGATAAACTAAAGAATATGAAATATTTTAAAGATAATTACTTTGAAGATCCATCTTCTTCAACTAGCATCCTTTCAATTTATTTTTTTATCATTAATTATCTTCTTTTATAAATAATTAAAATATTTCTTTTTTTATGACATCCATGTGTCTAGCCTAAACTATTTATATATTTTTGGTGTTTATAATAAGATCTTGAAATATATTATGAATAATTTTTTTTGGCATCAACTAATTAATTTATATTTAATAATTTTTTCTATGACCCTTGAATGCTATAGACTTTTTTTTTTACTGGCATGCATTAATAAATTTTTTTGGCATTGTCATTTATAAATGTAAGTTTTTTCAAACCAAATATATAATAGTTTATAAATTTTTAATAGGTTGATTTAGAGGTATTTTAGAAATTTAATGTTATATAGTTGGTAATCTATTTGTCATACCAAACACAGTAGGGCAGTGTCTAATATGCCTCAATCTAGGCACAGTTCTTATTTCTTTTGATTTTAAATTCTTTGTGCATTTAAATTTTTATACTAGAATTTCTAACAATTTCTAGGTAGCTTTTCAAAATCAACTATTTTCCAATAGCTAAGGACTAGATTTTTCTTTCACTAGAAATTGCTAGGATTTTTATTGTAAGTTACTGGAATATATGTTTTGGGGAAAAAAGTTTTTTTCTGCTTTAAAATCTATCCAAAAATCTTAGAAATTATTTTTTTAAAAAGAGGTCTTGAATTAAAATTTAAATTTAAAATTTAAAATTTCAAAATTAAAATTACAATTTTTGTAAAAAATATTTAAAAATTTAAATTTTATATTTGAAACTCACATTTAAATTTAAATTATTTAAGTTAATTTTGCTTAATGATTACTTTATTTATTGCAAGTAGTTTAGATTTAAATTTTTGAATTTAAATTTAAAATCTAGAAATTATCTAGAAAACCACTAATTTAAAAAATCAAACTATGAGCTTCCACTGGACGACACCTTTTAGGTCTAGACATCCCAAATAGATCTAGTAGCTTCACCTATGTGTCCTAACTCTTAATGTTGGCAGCCTTAGTGTATAGAGGTGACTCTTTTAGAAAATTTATTTTACCTAGTAGGTTCATTTAAGTTCTCCATAAAAATTCCATACATTATACTTTAATCCAAGAATTGACAGCAAATCAATGAGGTAATGCTTATAGATGACTTTATTATAGTTTGTTTAACTTATTACTTACTTTAATTTGCTTCCTTAATTAAATTAGGAACTAGTTAGAAACATTAAATATTGCTTAACTTAGAAGGTTATACTAATTCCTTCTCTGTGTTATAAATTATGGGGAAGTATAAGGTGCATGATTTTAAGTCTTTTAAATCAGTTGCCATGAGATTTGATAAAAAAAATTTGCTGATAAGTAATTTGCTAAATAATCTCATGACTTTGAAATGTCTAACTTATTGTTTATCTTGTATTTAGTTAAGTTACTTTGCATTATTGAATTTGTTAGCAACTTCCTTTTTATCAATTAAAGTATTTAGTTTCTAAAATAAATATTTAAATTATTTGTACTCCAAGAATAAAGTTCAACAAGTGTTTCAAGTTATGATTAATATATACACTTCTATTTCGTCTATATTCAATTCTAATGTATCTTTGTTTGATTCTCTCATTTGAGTCTAGTCTAAAAATAATAATATCTTCTTAGAATTTATCAAGTTTAAAAAGAATTTGGCAGATTAATGAACCAAGAAACTATTTAGGAGTGAAATCCTAGAATCATCGAGGGGATAAGGATTAAGCCCATTATTTGATCACCAGCAGTGGATATCCAACCTTTGTGATTAGATAGCCTATGAAAAGGTTCAATGAGTAGAAATGAAACTAATTGAGTGATCGTATCAGAGCATAAATTTTTAAAAAAATTTCTCATCACATCCCTATAATGAATGCTCTTATAAAATGATAAAATAAATCTATGTAAGGTTGAGTTATACTATTAATGGATCCAACGTAGGTTATCTATAAGGTATTAGTTACAAATACCTTTAGAGGATTCATCTATATGAGAATTATCATATTAGGCCATGACTAAGGGTTTGGGCTAACCTTAAAAAATTCTCATAAAAATCAAGGTGCTAAGTGAAATACCTTTAATATGCGTTGACTACTTAAACCTAATTAATCCATGCTATGTGTGTGATTAGTAAAAGTCTGGATTAAGGACCTTGTTCAAGGTTTAATCCACTATGATTTCTTTAGCCATATACAATCAACACTAAGTGATGTTCAAGTTCACAGGATACCTCACCTATTGCATAGTACAAGATGCTTTAAAATTATGTTATATTGATTTTATTATTATTATTTAAATTTAAATCTTTTGCAAGGAATTATTGATCTTTTCAATTTTAAAAGAAAAAAGTTTTAAATAAAAAAAAGAAAGGGAGGAATGTTCATGAGCAAATGCTCACGGATGTTCGCTAACGCTCAAGTGTTCTCTTCACGAGGCACTCACGTGTTATGCGAGCATTCCATGAAGGCTTGCATGGCTGCACGATAATGGCTGTGAATGGCAAAAAAGGCCCAAATAATTTGAATTTTAGGCCGTGTCTGACCTGATTTAGAGGTAATGGCTATTAGGCCTTTAAGGCCATATGGGCTAAGCTGTTGAAAGTTACCTTAGCTGAGCCTTTAAATAGTCTTAAGAATTTTGGATTATGAAAATTTTTCATCAAACCTAAATCTTATTCTTTCTTTGCTACAAGAAGAAAGCGCCCGTCTCAAAACCTTGCTCAAAAATAGAGTTCTCTCATCTCTTTATTATTATTTTCTTTATTATTGTTTTTTTTTTTTTTTTTTGCATATGAAGGAATCGTTCATGTAATCGTGCTCTCATGATAGAAGGTTCGGATTGAGCCAGATTGTTATACCTTAAGGACAGATCACCTACAACATAAGGGCAAAAACTAGTCCTTAGGACAATGTCTAACATGCCTCAATCTAAGCACAGTTCTTATCTTCTTTTGATTTTAAATTCTTTATGCATTTAAATTTTTAGACTAAAATTTCTAGAAACTTTTAGATAGATTTTCAAAATCAACTATTTTGTCCTCCAGGGATTCCAATCGACTGCCATTCGGGCTCCAAGAGAACAACCATATTTCATGATCCAAACTTCTTTACATTAAATTTTAAAATTATTTAACATAGTGATATAAAGAAAGTGATTGGTTATTTTTAGGCTGAGTCCTCTTAACTTCACAAATATATTAGGTATATGATAGAACTAATAAAAGATATAAATTTTATTTTAAATTATGTTATTAAATTTAAATTTAAAATAATTAGTTAAAATTAAAAAGAAGAAGAATAAATATAATGCAAATAGAAAGGAGAATATTAGATGAGAATCAGATTTTTCTTGATAGTTTATATACCTTTGAAATCTTATATATTTTATAAATATCAGATTTTATAAATATCATATTTTTGGTTTTTTAATATATATATATATATATATATATATATATATATATATATATATATATATATATATATATATATATATATATATATATATATATATATATATATAGTCATGATATTATTTTTAAGTAAAAAATATCTAATATTTTCTTAAAAGTATAATTGTTAGATGGAATGTAACTAAAAAGATTGCACGTGTATAGATTTATTTGTGCATATTTTTCTTTTTTTTATTTTAATGCATCATTTATAACAAACTCTCCAGCAAGATTTTGTATAACATCCATCATTAGTGGACATTACTCACTCAAATTATTGGCTTTCAATCTAAAACTTAGAAAAGTTTTTGTACACCGCCTTCAATGCAACAAATCCTATATGGGTTGCACCATCCCTCCTTATTAGTTCATGAGAATCCTACATGGCTTAATGCAATAGGATAGGATAGCAAGGATTATGATTACGAATTTGCAAATGATACGCTACTCATGATGCGATGGAACGGAACGGCTTGCCTTCCAAAATGATATTACAATACCCCATTTGTAAATTACAACACCCTTGTTATAACATAACAATATCCTAATTATACAACATTAAGACAAAGCTTTACGATATCTTAGAAAGTTTTATGATATCAGTCGAAAAAAATTAGGATACCATAATTATAAAATTATGATACCATAGTTATAAATTACGATACCCATTCAGAAAGCCAAAAAAATTTACAACATCCCAGTTGTAAAATTACGATACCGTATTTATAAAATCACGATACCCATTTAGAAAATATTAAGGCAAAGCTTTACGACATTCCGACTGAAAAAAATTATGACACCCTAGTTGTTAAATTATGATACCATAGTTATAAAATTACAACACCCATTCAGAAAGCCAAAAGATTATGACACCCCAGTTATAAAATTACGACACCGTAGTTATAAAATTACGACACACATTCAGAAAACGTTAAGGCAAAGCTTTACGATATTTTGGCCAAAAAAAATTATGATACCCTAGTTGTAAAATTGTGACACCTTAGTTGGAAACCTGTGATACCCATTCAGAAAATATGGGCTGCACCGTCCCTGATCCACACACAAATTTTTAAAATAAAAAACTGAATGGGTATTAATGCACATCACGCTTAAAACTTAAGATCGTATCCCTACTATCCCATTTCATCCCATTGCATTAAGCCATGTAGGATGCACGTGGATTGTTGCTGCTGAAATATGTCCTCCGACTCGAGCGCGATTGGGCTTCAGGATGGACTCCCTCCTGGGCGGACCTGCAAAACAGTCCTCACGTAAGAGGCATTGGGGATGGCCCTCCGCGGAAGGCCCTCCGACGCTCAAGTCAGTGGGGATCGGCAATCAACAAACGAGAAGAGAAGGCTCTCGCTGAAGAGTCTCTCCAAGGGTGGCTTCTCGAGAGCTCTGAGTAGAGCATTAATGGTAGGAAGGGGTGAGCAGAAGTAGAAGGATTCTATTTATAGAGGATCACCCGATTCCTTGGGAGCATCGTGGGTCCGAAAGCCGTTAGGATTTGAATCCAGTTTGTTATGAGGTCAGTAAGATTTGTATCTCATTGGTTAGAGGATCGATGGCTGGGAGAGCTAGTTAATGTCTCGAGATTTGGCGATTGTGTAGGCTCCAGGGCTTTAGGCCACTCTCATGGGTCCTAGGCCACTCTCGGGTGTGATTTCTATTTGGAATCTTACGAATTTGAACTCTCCTTGTCAGATTCCGCAGAGTTGCTTGAGCGCCTGAGTTTGGCCGGGGCATAAGGATAGCTCATCTGGCAAGGCACAATGGATAGGAATAGCTTGGCTGGGGCCGAGAGAAAGGAACAGCTCGGCTGAGGCCGAGAGATAGGAAAGGCTAGGATGGGGCCAAGAGATATGAACGGCTCGGCTAAGGCCGAGAGATAGAATGGCTCGGCTGGGGCCGAGAGATAGGAATGGCTCGGCTAAGATCGGGAGAGACGTTATAGCTCGGCTGAGACCGAGAGAGACGTTATAGCTCGGCTAATAACTCGGCTGATAGCTCGGCTGAGACCGAGAGATGGGAATCCGCACCTTGGGAATCCTTGGCTTGCTGAGGGGTTAAGGTGCCCCGATCCACTGAGGCTGACTCATCCCTAGCGGGTATCGCACAGCAAGTGGGAGTCAGGGTTGATCCTAGCCCTTTGCATGATTGTTAATGCAACGACAATTTTACCCCTCAACACATGCTCCCCACTCCCTAGTTCAAAGCGTAGGTTCGGGCGTAGGGAGTATAACTCCAGGTGGCACGATCTGAGTGGGTTTGGATTTGACAACCTGCGTAATGATGCCCTAATTAATGCTGCGCGGCTGCCTTGCTTTTATGGGACGGATCTGTTGCTTTATAGGGGCAACGGTTGGGAAAGTGCCACGTAGCAAATCCCAGTTTTTACGGTGCCTGCAACGGCGGTTTCGAGCGTTCCGATCAAGATGCCTTATCTTCTTTTTGAGGCAGTTTCCTTCAGGGAAAAGCAAAGTCAAAACAATGCCATTTAATTTCGCAGCGCCCTTTCATTCCTTCTTGGAGGATCCTGTTCCCCTTCTTCCTTCGCAACGTCGTTCGACGTTTCTTTTGACCAACAGCATGGTGAGGCCTAGCGACCTGATTTCAGAGATTGCTGCTGAAGATTTGGGAAGAATACGCCAGAAGTATGACATTCCCTCGGATGTCATTTTACGGCTGCCGGAGCCCGAGCATAGGGTCTCGTAAGAGCTGGAGGGTAGGATCTTTCTTTATGAAGATAGCCTGAAGGCAGGCTTCCGACTTCCCCTTCACCCCTTAGTGAAAGAGATCATGAGGTTCTATAATATCTGTCCAACAATGGTGGCTCCTAACAGCTGGCAAAGTATCATCGGGTTTATCTCGATGTGTAACCAGGTTCAGGTAACAGCAACTCTGTCCCTGTTCCGTGTTTGTTTCCACCTGATGTTCGAGAGGATCTCGGAGTGGTCCTATATCGGACATCAGAAGTCATTCAGGATGATTATGGATAAACCATCGTCCATAAAGGAATGGAAGGTTCGATTCTTTATCGCCGAAGGGAACATCAGTTCCGGCTTTCCATGGGAATGGGGAAACCCTGTTAGGGATATGGATGCGCATCCAGCCCTATCCGAATGGGAGAAGGAGGACCTAGGGGTCCTTCTTGGCGGTTGAATGTTCTCGGCCAATGTTTTGCTATCGGAGGAGGCTCTTTTTGCCGCCGGACTTAGCCCCGTCAATGTACAAGGTAGTCTTTTCTTTCTCCCTTCCATTGATTTTATTCGAGCGAGTATGTCTCGGTCTGATTGTTTGCCTACTATGCTTGCAGCCAAGAAATCTATGCTGGAGGGCGCATAAAGAAAGAGTTGGGCAAGCGCCCGAGAGAGGCTGGTAGTGCAGAAAGGCGTAAGCTTGAGAAGAAGGTTCGTCTTTCTGAAGAGCACTCATCGGAGGCTTGGCGAGTCAGGGCTAGCACACGCTCTTTACCATCGAAGAAGAGGATGTGGGGGAGCCGGCCATGAGAGAGAGGTCCCCTCAGTTGGAGGAGGGAGCAATAGTCATGATGGAGGAGCAGAGGGCAGAGGAGGACCCAGAGAGGGTGGCTGAGATCCCTCATCCTTTGGTGGTGGATATAGTGGATAGCCCGGATGAGGCTCCGACAGAAGTTCAGGGTGGGCCTGTCATTGAAGGGCCTCCCTCGGAGGGATTAGAGGGCGGCGACATTGAGCCATCTGTAATGGAGGCTCGGGAGGAATTTTCTGCTGGAGAGCTTCCTCCTGAGAAGGTCAGAGTAGCTGGTGAACAGATCGAGGCCTCGGTGGAGCTCCCGGGGGAGGAGCAGGCGCCGATGATTGAAGAAGGTCCCTCGGGTGAGGAAAGAGGGCAGGATGATGACCTTCTAGCCGAAGCCTCGAGAACATTGAGGTCTGGGCTGGCCGAGTTATCCGAGGAATCACAAGCCAGGCTTCTGTTGAAGGAGGCAAGGAGATTGCAAGCTTCTCAGTCTGAGGTTGCCCGGACTGATCCCTCAGATGGGCAGCCTGGGAGTTCAGATTTGGCCATCGAGGAGGCATTCTCTGCTCTGATGAAGTCGACACTGTATCCGAGCGCGGATCCCTCGATGAATGAGTTTGCAGACTTGGATCTTATCGACGCCGCGTTCGGTCGGCGGAACGCAATGAAGGATATTCATCTCCTTCTGAAATCAACAACTCCGCCCTGATGGAGCTAGCCAGGTCTTACACCTCCTGGGTGAGTTGCTATTCCAGAGTAGTGGGCGCTTTCTGATTAGCTTGACCGCGCTTCCTTATTCTTATTTAAGTTTTGTTTCGCGGTGCGCTCTGATCACTAGGGCATTGTGCTGGCGCTTGAACCTGGTGACAGGAGCCAGCGTCCAGGCCAAGAGAGTCAGTACCGAGCTCCGTTTGCGAGCAGAGGTGTTGATAAATTTGAGCGAGTCCTAGACACCGCCAACAAGAACTTAGCAAGGGCAAGGGGATTGCATCAGGCCGCCCTCGATGACGCATCCAGATTAAGGCTCGAAGTTAAGGAGCTACATGGGCTTCGGGCGAGGTATGACGAAGTATGCTTGGAGTTATCGCGGGTCACATCAAGATATGCTGAAGAAATGGAAACAGCTAGGAAGCAGCTCGATGAGAATCGAGACAGGCTGGGGAGAGAAGCTACCGAGAAGAATCGCTTGAATAGAATGCTTGGCGAGTCGGAGGAGAAGGTCCGGCAGCTAAATCATTGCATTGTTGCTAGGGATGACCGGATCAGATGGCATCAGGAGAAAATGGCCAAGCTTGATAACGAGCTCTCCTAGTCCAAGGAAGAAGCCAGCAGCAGGCAGTCGAGGATCAACGACCTCAAGGACAGGGTCAAGCTGGTTAAGGCCGACAAGCTGAGGGCCCTCGGCGAGATCGAGGTATTAACTAGAAGATTAGCTCGGCAGGAGGAGGAGGTATGATATCGTCTTTTTAATCTTCCTACTGGCTCATTGTTGCATCGGCTAACCCTATGTTTGCAGATGGAGAAGGCGAAATTGGAGGGCCGAAGTCAATTAGAGACCCTGCAAGGGGAACTATCGTCGAGTCGACAAAGGAGCTCAGGGCTCGAAGGGCGGGTCGCCGAGACTGAGGAGCAAATTGTCTCACTCCGGAGCCAAGTTGTTCAGGCTGAAAGGCATCTCGCCATACTTCGGGGCGAACAAGATGTGACTTGTGCCGAGGCTTTTCAGTTTGGCACGGAGGAGGTCCGAACTAGAATATCTCGGGAGCATCTGGAATGGGACCTCTCCTTTTTGGATGTTGAACCCTTTGAGGCCTGCACCCCAGGGGCTGAAGAAGCCGAGTACGAAGATATCTCAGACGTCGATCTTAATGATATTTTGGGTTCTAGTGAGGCTGCATCTCCCGAAGGACACTCCAAGCCTGCTGCCGAAGGAACGACGACTTTTGAAGTGGGCGAAACGAGCGAAGCCTCCCTGAATGTTGTTGAAGACACTGCTGGGAATGATCCAGCCTCTGATCCTTGAGGGCCGTTTGTGTATTTTTGCTTTTCAGATATGTGATTTGGTTGAAATTCCAATGAACAGGTCTCTGGCCTCCACTTGTTTGTCTTTTGGCCAGGCTTTTTAGTCTCAGGCTTTTCTTTCAACTGTGAACAAGTTATGACTTGTTCGCGCTCTTTGGCCGATTTAGTTTGGACTTAAGTAAATGTCTCGATCGAAGCCGAGGTATAAGGATAACTCGGACTAAGACCGAAATATGAGGACAGTTTGGTTTGTCCAAAGTAAAGTTTGGCACGCTCGGCCAAGGTGCTGGATGGTCCGGCGCACAAGTTTGGACGTAAGGAATATAGCCTCAGGTAACATGATCCAAATGGAGGGGTTTGGTCCCAAGAAAGGGGACGCATTCCGAGCGCCACAAAGTTATTAATGATCCTCTTCGATGAGGGAGCAGAACTCTTCATTTCCCATGAGCACCTGCTGAGACGGTGACACATGGCGTATCCCGCGGTAGTAGTATTGGAATTAATGGTCCTGGCGATCGAGATGCCCGTCAGGAGCAGTTTAAAACGAGTGGGGGAGTGCCATCGTTAATCATCTTGTTAGCTGATCTCGTCAGATTTTGAGATATTGAGATGGCTTTCAGAGGTGAGGGGCGATCGACCGAAACACCAAGCAATGGCGTTAGCGGCCGTAGAGGGGCCCTTTGGGGCCGTACCACAATAACCATCGATGGGGAGGTTTTAGCGTCACTGTTCACGGATCGTGAACAACTCCGGAAGACGGCCGAGCAATATATGGCTGTTACTACAAGAGAGATCGAGCTCCTCCGCCAAGACAACAGTCGGCTGGAGAGGCAGGTGGCGTCCCTCCAACGACAAGTGGCCAGGCCAGCTCTACGGTGCGGGGAAAGCTCAGTGGTGCCTGGGAAAGATGATAAGCCCCTATGAGGGCTCATGTACTTTTTTTTCTTTTTCTTTTCCTTTTGTTTCTCTTTTTATGGTGAATGAAAAGGAGTTTTCACAATTTTTGTGTCTGCTATTACCTCCGAAACATTCTTCCTTATTATTCGGGTCTTACGAAGCGAATCACCCTCCCGGGGAATCTCTAGTAATCTTAGTGAGGCTAGAGCATGGTGTCCCCGTTTTGACCGAGGTAAACGGAACTCGTAAGTTCCAACCGGAGCATTGCATGTATTCGGCCTTACCGAAGCATAAGGAGCGTTCCGTAGTTGTTGAGGCAATGGCAGCTATCTCGATCTGGATCGAAGCATAACATAACGCTCGGTTATATTGAACCGAGAAGAGATACCTCGGTTTAGCCCAAAGTATGGAGGCAAACTTGGCTTTGAGTTGAAGCACAAGGCGATGTCTCGGTTTTTGCCAAGACATAATGGGCGGTTGGGCCGGAGCAGGGGATACCAATGTGCCTTTATTGAGGAGTACTTGACTTCTGCGCTTTTTTATTACTCTGCCAGCGCCTTGTCTTTTCCAAGACGAGTTGGCCTTCCTTTTGCCGAAATGGATAATATGGCTTTGCAAGCTGCAAAAGGATGCCTCACTATTTTTCAGAGTTATTTGTCCCGTCGGCTTTTTCCAATGCAGGTCTTTTAGCGTGCGACATAAGCACTTGTTCATCATTGGAGCATGTCATTTTCATCGAGCGATTTCCCAGGCATGTCCGTATCTCAAGGACCGGTGGTCAATTTCCTGCACTTAAGGCTTTTGATTTGGGATCAGAGGAAGATCTTCTGGCATGTGTTACGGCATGAGTAACGCGTTTGGCACGCTTCAAGGAGCGTTCTTTTCATCTTGGAATGCCACGTGGTAGTGCAGCTAGGACATTTTGAATCTCGGGGCTTTCCCCTCTAATAGCTGCTCCCGGTCTGTTTGCCTATAAAATGGGAGGAGGGGGCCATCCTAGGCAATCTCCCAAGGCTTTCTTCTTTGTCAGTTGTGAAAGTTTTCAAGTTGTCTGTGTCCCCTAGGTTGAGGGTGGAGAGAATGAGCTTTCTTTTTGCAAGTCGACTTCCCCCGGATAGCTGGGGTGATGAAGAAGTTGCTGAAGAGCAGATCGTCCTCAAGGAAGGAATTTCGGAGATCATATGAAAAGTGCACAGGAGGTCCACAGAGATCACATGGAGAGCACACATATGCGCTTCCTGTGTGTCCTTTGTGGTTTGCTACGGGGGTCGCAGGATAGGAAGTGCACATGTACCCCCGTAGTACGCACGGACTTTTCCTTCTCCCTTGGGCTGGTTCCCTTAGCTCATCCGACTGGGGAATCTTTTGCCTGTGAAGAGGGAGTTGAGAGTAGTGCTGGTCTGCTTGTTCCCCGCTTTTCATGGTTGGGTAGTGTCCAGCAGCCCAACATCCCACTTGGGGGGGACGCATCCTCAGCATCAGCATCCATGGGTCTTCCTTCTGTTCTTGGATCTCTTCGCCAATCCAGAGGACCCGTGGGAGGCCAGCTCGGCCTTAGTCGGTGGTTTAGGGCGAGCTGATTGGTTGTTTGATCTCTTGGGTCAGATGCCGAAACATTATTATTAACCGAAGCTGAATGAAGCAGTCCGACCGAACTATTTACTCATTTTTATTTCCTATGCTATGATGCACTTATAATACCTCCCAGGAGGTTGCAACTCTTTTTCATTGATGAAGAAATAAAGAAAGTTTTATTCTTTCTTCTTTTATCATCTGCTTCTTTTTCGATGGAATTATGTTTGAGAGTTGCTACACCCATATCACGCTTTTGTGTTATAGCATGTTTTGCTACCTTGTTTTGCTAAGACCGATATTCGGTCCCCAATGGAGAAAAGCGTTTATCCCTGCTTGGGTTAGAGATAGACCTGGGCGGTCTTGTGAACCCATGTGGTGAGCATGATCTCGCTTGTAGAATGGAGCAGGTATTTCTTTGGAGAGAGATAGCTCGCATTTCTTAACTATTGAGCAGAAGAAGGTTGTTTGCTTCTGCCAAGGTTTAATAGGACGTCTTAGTTGCGTCAGAGTGTTTGAGAGATCACTCATCTAGGCCGGAGCTTCCGATAACATTTTATGAGTATGTCATTTGACTTGACCGAGGTTTTAGATAATACATCACTCGGTTGTAGTCGGGGCTTCAGAATACCACTCGGTTGTTGCCGAGGTTTAAGAACATCTCTCGGTTGTTGCCGAGGTTTAGGAATATCGCTCGGTTATTGCTGAAGTTTAAGAATTGTTGGCCCAGATGGCAACCCAAGAGGGGGGGGGTGAATTGGGTTCTTTAAAAAGTAGCCTTTTTTTTAAAATAGTTTGCTTGAGATTAATGAAGGCAAATGCAAGGTAACTATAAAGTGCAGTGAATAAGATAGAGATAGAGAAAGAGACAATGGAACACGGCAAACACAAAAGATTTTATAGTGGTTCGGTGTATCCAACACCTATGTCCACTCCCAAGATTCACTTGGGTCCACACTATAATCACCCTAGATTACAGTAGAGTTGTTTTACAAGCTCACAACTCGAACTTGTTGTTTTCCCAGGATCACAACGAACCCAGCCGGTTTTTCATGGGCTCACCAGCACAAACCCTAACCCAAGCTTAACCAAGCTTGAACCGAGGTAAAACTACCTCCTCTAGTTCAATCCCCCAGATTGAACTAGGCACAAACAAAATAAGTATTGTTTTTGAAATACAAAGCTCCTCAATAAGCAAATATACAAATTAAGAATAACAAGGTTTAGAAAAGCCTGATTTGTAGATAGGTTGGCTTTTGAGCTTTTCTTCTTTTCTTCTTCTCCTTGCTGGATTGACTCAAGCCTCAGCTCCGATTCTTCACAGTTGAAGCAGTTGAGAAGAGTTGAAAAGCAAGAAATGAATCTCCTTTCTCCAAGTTGGGAAATCCGCCAAGACTTTGATTTGAACGCTTTGGATTCCTCTTGAGCTTTTTGGAGTGGAGTGGATTTGAGCTAGAAGGTTTTCCTTTCAAGATTCAAGCTCTCGGATTTTTGAAATAGGATTTTTCTATCTCAGATTTTCTCTCTTTTTCTTTCTATTTTTTCCGTTCTTCTTTTTTGAACAATAGACTTTCCTTTTTATAGATTTCTTTCACAGCATTTTTGGAAGAAAACTATCCGTTGGAGTGTACCTTGTATCAAAATATATCCGTTAGAAATAAGGTAAAATAGAAATATTACCGTTAGAGCTGATCTGGCAACTTGATTTTTCGTTCCAGGTGGGTTGGAGTCGACTCTAACTTTTCTGGAGTCGGCTCTAGCTCGAGGCATTTCAAAACGGTATTTCTGGAGTCGTCTCTGGCTTTTCTGGGGTCGATAAGAAACTTTTCCGGAGTCGACTCTAACTTACTCGGAGTCGACTCTAGGTCGGGGCCAGAAAAATCAACTTTCTGCTTCTTCTGTGAGAGTCGACTCTAACAGTCTCGGAGTCGACTCTAACGTCCGTGCCAGTTCCGGAGTCGGCTCTGTGATTCTCGGAGTCGACTCTAATGTCTGCAATTCTTACCTAGACATTAGATTCGATCCAGAACACTATGTAACTCCTGATTTTGATCATTCAATAGTCTTATAATCTGAAACACTAAATCAAAATCATCAGAGCCTTCAAGAGTTATACTCAGATAGTTTTGTTAATCATAAAAATCATCAATTGGGTCAACAAGAATATCGCTCGGTTGTTGCCGAGGCTTAAGAATATCATTCAGTTATTGTCGAGGCTTTTCGGTGTTTTACTTGGCCCTACCAAGGTACGGAGATATCACTCGGTTTGACCAAGGATTTTGGTAAGAGACGCGCACTGGCTCTAGCCGAGGCTTCGGCGCCGTTTGACCCGACCGGGGCTTGTAAGTTGCCCAAATCCGGATGAAGTTTCTTTATCATTTGGTCCGATCGAGGCTTGTAAGCTACTCGAATTCGGATGAAGTTTCTTTATCATTTGGTCCGGCCGGGGCTTGTAAGTTGCCCGAATCCGGATGATGTTTCTTTATCATTTGGTCTAGCCGGGGCTTGTAAGCTACCCGAATCTGGATGAAGTTTCTTTATCATTTGGTCCGGCCGGGGCTTGTAAGCTGCCCGAATCTGGATGAAGTTTCTTTATCACTCGGTCCGACCGGGCTTGTAAGCTACCCGAATCCGGATGGAGCTTTGGAGATCACTCGGTCCGGCTGGGGCTTGTAAGCTGCCCAAATCCGGATAAAGCTTTATAGATCACTCGGTCTGGCCGGGGCTTGTAAGCTACCCAAATCTGGATGGAGCTTTGGAGATCACTCGATCCGGCCGGGCTTGTAACCTGCCCGAATCCGGATGGAGCTTTAGAGATCACTCGGTCCGGCCAGGGCTTGTAAGCTGCCCGAATCCGAATGAAGTTTCTTTATCATTTGGTCCGGCCAGGGCTTGTAAGCTTCCTGAATCCGGATGAAGTTTATTTATCATTTGGTCCAGCCGGGGCTTGTAAGCTGGCCGAATCCGGATGAAGTTTCATTATCATTTGGTTTGGCCGGGGCTTGTAAGCTGCCCGAATCCGGATGAAGGTTCTTTATCATTTGGTCCGGCCGGGGCTTGTAAGCTGCCCGAATTTGGATGAAACTTTAGAGATCACTTGGTCCGGCCGGGGCTTGTAAGCTGCCCGAATCCAGATGAAGTTTCTTTATCATTTGGTCCGGCCGGGGCTTGTAAGCTGCCCGAATACAGATGAAGCTTTGGAGATCACTCGGTCCGGTCGGGGCTTGTAAGCTGCCCGAATCCGGATCGAGCTTTAAAGATCACTCGGTCCGGCCGGGGCTTGTAAGCTGTCCGAATTCGGATGGAGCTTTGGAGATCACTCGGTCCGATCGGAGCTTCCCAAATCCGGCTAAAGGCTTGGAGATCACTTGGCCCCAGCCGCACTGGGGGTACTTGAACATACCAATTCTTTGTAAAATAGGATCCGGTCCAACCGAGGTACAGAGATTTAGTTCAAGACTCGGCCCAGACGAGGTGCGGAGATAGCTCAGTTGTGCCGAGAATGGATGTGTAAGCAACCTCTGTTTTCTATTATGACTTTTTTGAAAAAATGATTGTAGCGGTCATGCCGCGAATAATAGAAACAAGATGCCAAAGCTGCAAATGGGGCAAGTCTATAGAAAGCGTACCCTACTGATAGTATATGCAGAGATTGTTCGAATTCCACGTTCGGGGAATAGATTTCCTACCCAGATCCTGGAGCTTGTAGGTGCCAGGTCCGATGACTTCCGCCACTTGATATGGGCCTTCCCAATTTGGAGACAGCTTTCCTTGCTCCAGCGGTTTGGAGACGAATGCTTTCCGGAGGATAAGATCGCCGGGTGAGAAGGATTTTCCTTTGACTCTAGAGGCGTGATAACGAGCCACTCTTTGCTGGTATGCCGCAACCTTGATTCGAGCTTTCTCTCTGATTTCTTCCACCAGGTCAAGATTGGTGCGGAGCTGCTCGTCGTTAGCTTCCTTCAAGTAGCGCTCCACTCGTGGAGAAGGAAGTCCTATCTCCATGGGGATGACGGCTTCCGTGCCGAAGGCCATCCAGAATGGGGTCTCGCTAGTGGGGATTTTCTGGGTGGTGCGGTAGGCCCATAGGACATGATGAAGTTCGTCTGCCCATCTGCCTCAGGCTCTGGCAAGCCGAACCTTGATCCCTTGAAGCAGGGTCCGGTTAGTTACTTCGGCTTCTTCGTTGGCTTGCGGATGCCCTACCGACGTAAGGCGGTGGCAGATTCCGTGTTCCTCACAGAAATCTCGGAACTTTGGGTTATCAAATTGCTTGCCATTATCGGTGATAATAGTGTGCGAAAGGCCGAAACGATAGATAATGGATCTCCACACGAAATCCCTGGCCCGAGCTTCAGTTATTTGGGCAATTGCCTCGGCCTCCACCCACTTGGTGAAGTAGTCGATGGAGACAAACAAGAACTTTCTTTGTCTAGTGGCGAGGGAAAAAGGGCCAAGAATATCCATCCCCCACTTAGCAAAGGGCCAAGCGGAGGATATAGGGACCAAACTGGCGGAGGGGAGCCTCTGGATGCTGGAATGTCTCTGACATGGGTCACAAGCTCGGACAAGGTCGTCAGCATCTTTTTGCATAGTGGGCCAATAGTACCCTTAGCGCAGCACCTTGTGACATAAGGATCGGCTCCCCAGATGGTTGCCGCAAATTCCCTCATGTACCTTTCGGAGAGCATAATCAGCTTCAGATGGGCAAAGGCACTTGAGTAGCGGCATGGAGAAGGACCGCTTATAGAGCTGGTCGTCGATCAGCACATAGTGGGTGGCTTGCATTTTCAGCTTCCTTGCCTCCTTTCAGTCAGCTGGGAGCGACCCTTCTTTAAGATACCTCAGAATCGGGTCGAACTAGGATGGTTTGGCCTCGACCTGCATCACTCGGTCTGCCTCCGCGATGCTAGGCCTTTCCAGAATCTCCAGGAGAAACTTCTGCTTGGAATCCATCGACTCTGTGGTTGCCAGCCGAGATAATAGGTCGACGCGGGCATTTTCGGACCTTGGGATCTGGATAACTTCAAGTTCAGAGAAGTGGGAAAGCAAGTCCCGCACCTTTTGGAGATACTAAATCATACATGGCTCCCGGGCCTCGAACTCGCCCCACACGTGACCGGCTACCAATTGAGAATCGGCAAAGGCATTCAGCTTCTTCACTTTAAGGTCACGGGCGATTCGGTGTCTAGCGAGTAGAGCTTCATATTGTGCTTCATTGTTGGAGGCTGGAAAGGAGAAGCGAACGCCATACTCGAAGGTCGCCCCCTCTGGGCTGGTGAGGATCAAGCCAGCGCCAGAGCCATTAGCATTAGATGATTCGTCGACGTGGAGCAGCCACAGGGCGTCTGATCTCGGGTACTCAGAGGAGTCCGGAGTGGAGCCATCCTCCGAGATGGTGCATTCAAGGAGGAAATCAGCTAGAACCTGCGCTTTGATGGCCGAGCGAGGTTGGTATCGGATATCATGCTCGCTTAATTCGACGACCCATTTGGCCATTCTTCCTGATGTCTCCGGGCAATGTACCACCGCCTTGATGGGTTGGTCGGTAAGGACTGTCACAGAATGCGCCTGGAAATATGGTCGCAGCCTCCGAACCGACGTTATCAGGGCCAACACCAATTTCTCAACTCTGGTGTATCTTGTCTCGGTGTCTCGGAGCAGCTTGCTAACATAGTAGATCGGCTTTTGGGTCTTGTTCTGTTCTCTGACCAGCACCGAGCCAACTGCACCTTCTGAAACTGCTAAGTACAGAAATAACATTTCTCCTGGATTGGAACTACTGAGGGGTGGAGAGTCAAGATATATCTTAAGGTCCTCGAAAGACTTTTGACATTCAGCAGACCATTGAAAATTCTTGGCTGATCGGAGAGCTTTGAAGAATGGAAGGCATCTCTCAGCCGACCAAGCCACGAATAGGTTGAGGGCCGCGATCCTTCCAGTCAAGCGCTGGACCTCTTTGACAGATGTTGGGGGTGCCATTTGCTGAAGGGCTTGAATCTTCTGCGGGTTGGCCTCAATGCCCCGCTGAGAAACCATGAAGCCCAAGAACTTCCCAGAGTTGACACCGAAGGCGCATTTTGTTGGGTTGAGCTTCATCCGATATTTTCAGAGTGTCGCGAAGCTCTTAGAAAGATCCTCAATATACTGGGATGCTTCCTTGCTTTTGACCAGCATGTCGTCGACATATACCTCCATGTTTTGCCCGATTTGCTCCTCGAAGACTTTGTTAACTAGCCTTTGGTAAGTAGCACTTGCATTTTTCAGACCAAAAGGCATGACACGGTAACAATAAGTACCTCGATCGGTTATGAAGGTAGTCTTTTCTTCATCCTCGGGCGCCATTCGGATTTGGTTGTATCCCGAATATGTGTCCATGAAGGTCAACATCTGATGACTAGAAGTGGCATCCACAAGCTGGTCGATCCGTGAGAGAGGGAAGCTGTCCTTCGGGCATGCTTTATTAAGGTCGGTGAAGTCGATGCAGATCCGCCATTTACCATTCGACTTCTTCACCATGACAACATTGGACAGCTAGATTGGATAATTGACCTCCCGAATGAAATTTGCCTTGATGAGCTTGTCGACTTCTTCCTTAATTGCCCTCTGTCGGTCAGGGGCAAAGCTCCTTTTCTTCTGCTTCACGGGTCGGGACATCTCGTCAACATTAAGATGGTGGACGAGAACGTCTGGGCTGATTACAGGCATATCAGAGGTGGACCAGGCAAAGACATCGACATTCTTTTGGAGGAAGTCAATCAGCTCCAACCGAGGCTTCTCCTTCAGTAGCGACCCGATCCTTATGGCTCGGTCAGGTCGGGCTTCGTCCAACGGTACCTCCTCCAGCTCTTCGGCTGGTTCTCCTCGTTGCTTGGCAAAATCCTCTTGAGCGTCTAGCTCATCAACCTCGGGCAGTTTGGATTGAAGGCTGGTGACAAAGCACTGCCGAGCTACAGCTTGGTTTCCTCGAACTACTCCCACTCTCCATCCGGTAGGGAACTTCATTTCTAGGCGCGGGATCGAGACAATGGCTCCAAGGGACATCAGGCCAGTTCTCCCAAAAATTGCATTGTAGGGCGACCAAAGCTTGGTCACCAGAAAATCTGTATGAACAGTGGCAACGTTGGGCAAAGTTTCCGTACAGACCGTCAAGGTCATGACCCCCTCCGGGATAATAACATCGCCGGTGAACCCCATTAAGGTGAAGTCCACGGCTCAGAGATTCTCCATAAGCAGTTTCATCTTCACAAACACATCAAGATACAAAATGTTGACAGAGCTCTCACTATCAATAAGGATGCGGTCTACATCATAATTGTTATGATTGAGGGATACAACCAACGGATCATCATGCGGGAACTGTATCTCTTGGATGGCGCTGTCAGAGAAGGAGAGCTCGTTGGTCCGCGCTTTCTTTGGCGCTGAACCTTCTTCATCGTCTCGCCGGCTCGACGAACAACCGACTGCCTCGATCACATTGATGTGGCCAGCGACCGGAGGATTTGGAGGAGGAGGCTGCTGGGGCTCAGGCTGGCGGTTGCCCTCGTTTCTCGACTCGGGCGCTCTCCTGAATTGATCGAGCCTGCCCTGCTGGATGAGTCTCTTAATCTCGTTCTTCAACTGCCAGCACTGCTCAGTGTCGTGGCCATGGTCCCGGTGGTAGCGACAATACTTGGCGGGGTCTCTCCGGGCCGCATTCCCTCGGAGAGAAGGTGGTCGGGGGAGCTGGCGCTCTATTGCCATGAGGATCTCCGCCCTTGGAGTGGTGAGCGGAGTGAACCGATTGAATCTTCTAGGCAGGCTCCGGGTACAGTTCCTTGGCGGCAGCGGAGGAGCCCTTTGGCGGCGAGGTGGGCTCTGCTGGCGGGCGGATCGATGCTTGTCCGAGCCATTGGGCTCCTTCTTCCTTGTCAATTAGGTGCAGGCAGCTCTCCACGATTCCTCGACTCTGGCATATTTGTTTGCCAGAGCCATCATGTCCGAGAGGTTCGGAGGGTAGCTGACCTCCAGCGCCAGGTAAAAGTCACTTTCCTTCAACACTCCGCCTGCTAGGGCGGACATGGCCACCTCATGATTAAGGTGGTCCACCTCCAGCATGGCCGTGTTAAAACGGCCGAGATATTTCTTCAAGGACTCTCCCTCTCTCTGCTTAACCTCAGAGAGGGAGTTAGATCTCTGCCGATGACGATGGCTGCTGATGAACTGGCTGATGAAGAGGCGGCTCACCTCGTCAAATGAGCCAACAGAACCTGGTTTCAAGGCATTGAACCAGGTTCGGGCGGATCCCTAAGGGTGGATGGGAAGGCGCAGCAGAGGATTGCATCTGATGCCCATGGAACATCATGATCGATCGGAAGCTGCTGAGGTGGTCGTCAGGATCGGAGGCTCCATGGTAGGGCTCGATGGCGGGCAGCTTGACATAGGAGGAAATCACTTCCTTCATGATCTCCTTGGAGAAGGGAATGCCTATTCCGCCTTATGCTAGAGCGGGTGGGCCTGCTTGGCGGCATCCAACTCCTGGCGCATCTCCCGGAGTTGTCGGCGGATCTCCTCAGGCACAGCGGGAGGAGCTGGGCGAGGAAAGAAATGAGACGGCATCGAGTCATGACGAGAGATCACCGGAGAGAGGGATCGGGCCCACCAAGATCGGGGGAGATCCTTGTTGTAGACCCCTTGGGGGGCCGTCTCAGCTTCCTTAGGGCGACGAGGGGGTCTGCAACCCCATGCGGGCCGAAAAAAGAGATCGCTGGATGAGCGGGGGCTACATTCTCCTCAGGAAGATGAGGGTAGGGGTAGCTGTACGGAGAGCTTCAAAGCGCCCTTGAATCAGATTGGCCAGAGCTTGGACCTGCTGGACCAGCGAGGCAAACTGGTCCTGGGTCACTGGGACCGCTGGTGGCGATGGGGTTTCAACTGGTGGTGGTGGTGGCGCTACGCTGCTCACCGAATCAGGTCTTTGGGAGGTGGCATGATCCCGGGCTTTGGAGGTAGCCTTTCTTCAATTGGCCATGGGAGAGGTTCTCTGTCAGATCGAGATCCTTGTCTCCTGGATCACAAGTTTATGGGACTTGAGGGCCCTTCCTCTAACGCCATTTTGTTGCTGCTGAAATCTTTCCTCCGACTCGGACGCAATCGGGCTTCAAGATGGACTCCCTCCTGGGCGAACATGCAAAACAGTCCTCACGCGAGAGGCGTTGGGGGTGGCCCTCCGCGGAAGACCCTCCGATGCTCAAGTCAGTGGGGATCGGCAATCAACAAACGAGAGGAGAAGGCTCTCACTGAAGAGTCTCTCCAAGGGTGGCCTCTCGAGAGCTCTGAGCAGAGCGTTAATGGTGGGAAGGGGTGAGCAGAAGTAGAAGGAGAGTAGGCTAGTAATCAAATACGCATACCTGAGAAGCCGGAAGACGATTCTATTTATAGAGGATCACCTGATTCCTTGGGAGCGTCATGGGTCCGAAAGCTGTTAGGATTCGAATCCAATTTGTTATGAGGTCTGTAAGATTTGTATCTCATTGGTTAGAGGATCGACGGCTGGAAGAGCTAGTTGATGTCTCGAGATTTGGCGATTGTGTAGGCTCCAGGGCTCTAGGCCATTCTCGCGGGTCCTAGGCCACTCTCAGGTGTGATTTCTGTTTGGAATCTTACGAATTTGAACTCTCCCGCGCCGGATTCCGCAGAGGTGCTTGAGCGCTTGAGTTTGGTTGGGGCATAAGTATAGCTCGTCTGGCAATGCACAATGTTTAGGAATAGCTCGGCTGGGGCTGAGAGATAGGAACAGCTCGGCTGAGGCCGAGAGATAGGAAAGGCTCGGCTGGGGCCGAGAGATAGAAATGGCTCGGCTGAGGCCGAGAGATAGAAACAGCTCGGTTGGGGCCGAGAGATAGGGATAGCTCGGCTGAGATCGGGAGAGACGTTATAACTCGGCTGAGACCGGGAGAGACGTTATAGCTCGGCTAATAACTTGGCTGATAGCTCGGCTGAGACCGAAAGATGGGGATCCATGCTTTGGGATCCTTGGCTCACTGAGGGGTTAAGGCGTCCCGATCCACTGAGGCTGATTCATCCCTAGCGGGTATCGCACAGTAAGTAGGAGCCAGAGTTGATCCTAACCCTTTGCACGATTGTTAATGCAACGGCGATTTTACCCCTCAACATGGATCAATAAAACAAACGAAGGATGCATGTGGATCAATAAAAAAAGGATAATGCAGTCTACGTAGGATTTGCTGCATCGAAAGCGAAATAAAAAGTATTTTCCCTAAAACTTCTATACACTACTGGTTTTAAAATATATTCCATGGATCAATCTAATTTGACACACAAATAGGGGTGCAATATTTATTTATAGATCTAACTCTATCCTATTGACCAATGAAAAGTCTTGAGTGCACCCGATGATAGACGTATGACGCATACACGTGCGCATGTTAAAGGCCAAAAAAATATTTCTGCTCTTGGCCAATCGTGCGGTACGCTAGACCTTCCTTGGCCAATAGAGATCACAATAGATAGTAAATGTGGCCCAATGACTTTGATGTACTCATTGATATTTGTATTATTATAATTATTATCTAAACAAAATTAAACTATTAATTCTTGATTACTGCATGTCATCTTATGCCACCTGGAACTTGACTCTTCGACTTTAGCACAGCGTCTTCCTCTCTCTTTGTGATCTTTCATCTCGAAAGCAATTAACGAAAAGAAAGAAAAGCCCAGCAAGCTATCAAGCTCTTTCTTCTCCTCGAATTTTGTTGTTACTTCTAGAAGCGTGCAGCTACGGAAAGCATTGAATGAGAAAATAACTAGAATATGAAAAGAAATCCGTTTAAAAGCATTTAGTGAGGTTGACACATGGCATGTATATATTAAACCTTCTTGGCATTTTACATTAGATACCGGATGTTTATTCCCATGCAACACAACACAGAAGAACTGACATGATCAATGAAGTTAAATAAAAAATATAAATTTATTTTTTTGAATTTATATTATTAAATTTAAATTTAAAAATTAATAATTTTTTATTGAAAATAAAGAAGAATATCAATACGTTCTATTATTTAGTATATTTTAAACCCAACATCATTAATTTAACTTCTTAATAATGGTAAGAAGAGAATATAGGTTTTACCATTTCCTGCCTAATAAATGACCATAAAATCTCGGTAATGATTGAGAATATTTTCAGCAAAAAGCCTCTTTAGAAAATTTTGAAAATATTGCATATATTGTGGGAAACGAGGATGTTGATTTGTTTTCCTTCCTAGCTACTGCCTCAAATATATGATATTTTATTTTATATATATATTTAGATTTTTTATTTTTTATTTTTGAATTTATATAATTTATAATTTTAAAAATAAAAAAATAAAAAAAAAATATAAATTTGATTTTGATTCTGAACCAAAGTAAGAAAGATGATTAGATCCATTCCTTTTATATATATATATATTATGTCAATCACTGGTACATATTAAACTTCAACTAGCATTATTTAGCTTTTAAGCAGTGACGACATCATCAGCAGCAGCAGCCCTTTCATGCACACCACCACCACGAAGAGTTTCACCTCCAGCAACCCTATCATGGGCTTTTAACAAAGTTGGGCAGGACAGTACGGCTGCTGAGAATCCAGCGCTTCATTGATGAATATGAACTTGTTGGCAACTGGATCGGTTGGAGTCGGTAAACAGCTACCAAGCCGTCGCTCTCGTCGGCGGCAAGCCCCTTCCAACGATGCTGGCCCGCGCGGCCTCCTGCGCACCAACCAAGCGGACCTGGAGGGAGACCCAGGCGTGCCTCTTCCTCACCGGGGTCGCTCCTGAAGGGGCTGGAGAAGCGGTGGGCGAGCCGCGGTTGGCCTTGCCAGGACCACCTACCTTCATCTCGGACGGGAAAAGCACATACTATAGAAGACGAATCTTTCGAGGGGGAAGAACAGGGCACGAGGGATCTCATAAACAGGGAAGGTAAGGGGGTAATTTCAGAACATCGGTCTACCTTAAACCAAGTAATTTTATATTTTCGTGTGACAACCATACAAGGCATCCGATCAATTATTCAATGATCTCTTCCTAGTTCAATATTGTAAGGGGAGGACAACCTCGGAAAATATGAAGTCATGGACAACCTTGGAGACCAGAAGATTGGAGGGGATGAATGTGCATTCAATGATTGGCTATTTATAACATGTCAAGAGAGAAAGATGGTGACTGGTTTGTTACTCCAATATGAATTCTTTCGAAGAATTTAGAAGACATGAAATATATATATATATATATATAAAGATGGTGACTGGTTTGTTACTCCAATATGAATTCTTTCGAAGAATTTAGAAGACATGAAATATATATATATATATATATATATATATATATATATATATATATATAATGTTTTATTACAGCAGAGTACAGAATTAGATTCAGTTACATGTCTAACTTGATATATATCAAAGTATTACGAGTTATTCTTGACAGCTAGACCTGTTCCAGGAGGTCCCGACGAAATGTCCAACCATAACTAGGGAGGAGTTTGAAGAGTGGCCACCTACCCAACAAATAGGTGAAGAAGGGAACGGCACAACATGCTACACAAATAAAGATAGCAAGCCACAAGTTTCCTGGCGCCATCACTGTGAACATCGCGGTTGCAAATGCCACCAACATCGAAGCAAACGCCCACCAAAGTAGCATCCTTGTGGATACCCTGTAGTGGAGCAAGAAGTCGATGTCTTCCCATGCTGCAAAGATACTGAGAAATGAAACGCCAAGGGAGGAGCACATAGCAATGGTATCCGATATCAAGAACACCTTAAAAGCTACTTTTCTTGCTAGAATTGGCAAGCCTTCGTCAGGGCCCTCGTCGCTGATAAACCCTCCAGGCATTGTGAAGGCTGCGGCAAAGGTGACCGTGGCAATGAGGATGGCTACCACCGTGGTGTTTTGGGTGTGTTTTTGAGATAGTGATTGAATTTGCTGTATTGCTTCTTTCTCGAGGATTTTCTTGGCCTTATGCCATTGTTCATTTCCACGCACGCCTCCGACTTTACGGTCCAACAGTGTATATGCCTCATTCTACATGGTGTTTGGAATATAATCTAGTTAGTTAATCTTTTAGACAAAATTTCCATTCTTTCCAATAGGATTATAATTAAGAAATTAAACAGAAGCAAGAAGTTACCCATTTTAAAGTCTTGGAGGATTTCACTTTATGGAAGAACCTGTCGAGAGCACTCCAATTTCCTTTCAAGGCGACATGGTCGACTCTTTTATTATCCAACATAGCACGAAGTATTTTAGGATTGCATCTCTCCGCAGCCAAATGCAGGGGAGTATCCATCTCGTTATCTGGCTGGTTAAGTAATCCATGAAGCTCAGGTGTCCTTAGGATATACTCAACAAACTCTACCTGCTCTTCAAGTACAGCTAAATGAAGCGCATTCTGGCCTTTTTTATTAACTACCAAACCACAGTCCGGGCACTGGCGAATGAGCTCCTCACCTATGTGAACATGGCCTTGATATGCAGCATAATGAAAGGCAGAGCCCCATGATCTACTCTTGATGTATGCCACAGTGGGGTCAAACCTTAGATGTAATCGAACCATCTCCAGTTGATCGCTCCGTGCTGCGTAAATGAGTGGGACGGTGCCATTGCCGTCCCCAGCTCTGCCCAGTTGTGGTCTTTCTGTCAACAATATTTCTACTATTGCTGCCAGTAAATATAAAAAATAAACAAAATTAGGAACCATGGGTTCTAAGACATAAAAAAATAGATGTCTGAGAATAGGCAACTGAAATGGAAGAAGGAAGAAAGTAGTGGAGAGATTACTTTTATTCTCAGAAATAGTTGCAGCATGTAGAGCAGTGTTGTCATAGGGTCCACCGTGATGAGAATTAGGAATTCGGACCAGTGCTTTCACAACATCAGCTAAGCCTCTATAGGCTGCCATGTACATTGGCGACTCCTTGTTTGTATTGATCAATCTCGACTGCTCGGGCTCAGCTTGTAGCAACTCCAGCGCCAGGCTGCTATTGCCTTGCCGCAAGGCTTGGTGTAAAGCAGTGTTTTTCCTTGTATCAATTGCCATCATCATGTCTTTCAGAGGGTTGCCCATGCCCTTCTCTAAGTCGCCACCATAAAGAGGCGTCTGGGATGCAGCTTGAATAATAAAAAAGGTGGCCATAGAGTGATAACCGGCGGCAGCAGCGATATGCAATGGAGTCTCTCCATTTGAGTTTATAGCTAAGAGAAGAGATGGGTTACTGGAACAGAGATCTTTTGCAAATTGCTCATGCCCAGATATCACCGCAATGTGAAGGGCTGTGTTATCAAGAGGAGTTCTGCCGAGAAGGATATGCGGGCTCTCCTTGACCAGCTGATTAAGTTTTGCTACATCGCCAGACTTCGCCGCCGTGAGCAAACTGGGATCCATGGGTGGTATTCGACTGAATCGTTGGGCGTGGAAATATGGTACTAAAATTCAGGTACTCAGCTATATTTATATCAGACGATGCTAGAATCATTTTGCCACAAAGGCATTTGTGATTAAAATGCCACTTTAGCTGCATAATGTCCTAGCCTCATTTTAGCCACAAATATTATATGGTTCTCGGACATTTGTGGCTTTAAGAAAAATATTATATATTTACAAAATATTTGTGGCTAACACGGCAACTGACAGATGAAGTCATTAAATATGACCCTCGTGAATCATGCAACAAACTAGGGGCCCTTGGCAATCAATGTACTGCAACGGTACAATGTAAGTCAGGGATTATGATAGAATGGATAAGCAGGTTCGGACCAGTGTTTTAAAAGTTGGATCAGAGTGGCCGGATTCATTAAAAAAAAAAAAAATTAACAGTTCGGTTCAATTTTATTATTAAAATTAATTTTATATAATTTAATAAAAATTAAAAAAAATTATTGAATCGATCGAATTTTAAATTGATCCAATTTAATTTTTAAATTTTTTAAAATTTTTATTTAAATTATATTTATAATTTATTATTTTATATTATTAAATTAAAAATTAATTATAATATTATTCGATCCGATCAAATTGATTTATTTGATTGAATCGATTGACTCACAACCCAAATGTTAAGCCAATTCATTGTTCGATCCAGTTTTCAAAACATTTGTTGGGACCTATGCTTTGCCATAATTGAACTACTTTTTTACTCTAAATGATGTGGTTGATCACTTCCTTGGGCTATAGCGTAACATCCTGCACAGTTTTCAAAGCCAGATGATAATTTGACAGCCCAGTCCCAGCATCGGCCTTTATTGACTTCGATCTCGGCCTTAGACCAGACCCCAGCTTCGGACCATCAGCTTAACATTTGCTTCGCTTCGCTTCCGCCCCTGCTTGCAGTCTTGTTTCGGTCCTGAACCCCGCACCCCGGCCTCGGACCCGACCCCGGCCTCGGACCATCAGCTTAACATTTGCTTCGCTTCGCTTCCGCCCCTGCCTGTAGTCTTGTTTCAGTCCCAAACCCCGCCTCGGCCTCGGCCTTGGCCTTAGCCTCGCCTTGGCCTCGGCTTCGGTCTATCCTTAGCCTCGACACTTTGTATATGTTCTCAACCCAGTGTCGCGGAGCCTTCAGACACTGGACTCGATGATTTAAAACACCAACTGCCGCATAGCTTGCTCATCTGTGTTGCCAAAATCACATGTGTTTACCAATCTATTATGCAGTTGCCGATATCTACGACGTACATCTAGCAACTATGTACCCATCTGCCGTTCACGGAGTCAATCCTAACAGAACGGATTCGATAATTACCGACAAATGGTAAGAGGGACCCTCAATCAGTTATATAAGGACCCGACCCCCAATAAGGGCAGGGATGAAATCTCTACTCTCATTTTTAATTCCTGTTCTTCAAATTGCTGACTTGAGCGTCGGAGGATTCCCGTCGAAACTATCGATCTGGAATTTTCTTGCAGGTTTTCGATTGAAGAAGATGATCCCATCATTCCTCTACAGGCCCAGAAAGCTTTCCTCACCCGATGCATTTTAGGAGTGATTTTGTAGCAACACTAAGCTATGTCAATTCTGCCATCGCAAATTCATTGTTCACAAAAATAGCGGAGTCAAACCTTAGATACAAACCAAACCATTTCTAGTTTATCGCTCCATGCTGTGTAAATAAGTGGGACGATCCCATTATTGTTGTCCTCGAATAATATATGTTTGAGAATAGGCAACTGACACAAGAGAAGCAACAAAGTTAGAGGGGACGTTACTTCTAGAGGGTTCAGCTATTTTGTTATTATAATTTTTGTTAGATACCCTACCTCAATATTTTCTATTGAAGTTCACCATTCGCTCATCATTCACTTGCTTTTTATCTTTGCCTAATGCCCTCATACGTTTGGCTTTCTCATAATTTATGGTACCGGTTGATGCCAAGTCATCTTCTTTAAGCACTGAAGAAATAGATGTCCTCCTCAACGGGCTCCTGTAAGAAAAGTTCTCAAAGACCGAATGCTCCGATGGAGACCCTCCGACCTCAAGTCAGTCATTTGGGAACAGATGAGAACTCACTAACCGAAGAAGCTAGAGAGTTAGGGTTTGCTAGCAAGAAGAAGACTAGAAACCCTCATTTTTTGGATCCTCACTTACAGTGAAAGTGCGGCCTTTTATACCTGCTCGAAGATCTACTTTCCATCCCAAAAGATCGCTGATTCTAGGGTGCCCCGTCTGGTAACGGACAAAAAGGTGAGGCTTGATAGTGACGGGTCGTACTGTCATCGTGTGTGTCGGAGGTGTCGTACTTTACTTGCTAGTACGGCCTCACAGATGTCTGGCAGCAGTGGTTGCATTTGGTGCGCACTGTCGCTGGATGTGACCGCGCACAGCTACAGTGGTGGTGAATCGTACTCAGTAACAGGGCATGGTCATGCATAGTTGAGCATGTGCAATGAGCCATATGCCGTTATGAGGTATGGTCACTCGTAGCTACGGGCGTACAGCGGGCCACGTGGGTGCTCTAGGTGGCCCGAAATTGTTGCTTGGTTCAAAGGCCAGTCCATGTACCAAGCGTCGCTGCCGCACCCTGAGACCGGCGGGGGGTCTCGGGGTTGAGATGCGGTGCCATCACCCTGAGACCAGAGGGGTCTCGGGGGTGAGATGTTACATGTGCACCCTGAGACTGGAGGGAGGTCTCGGGGTTGTAATGCAGTGCCCTCACCCCGAGACCGAAGGGGTCTCGGGGGTGAGATGTTACATGTGCACCCCGAGACCGGAGGAAGGTCTCGGGGTTGTAATGCAGTGCCCTCACTCCGAGACTGGAGGGGTCTCGGGGGTGAGATGTTACATATGCACCCCAAAACTGGAGGGAGGTCTCGGGGGTTGTAATGCAATGCCCTCACCCCGAGACCGGAGGGGGTCTCGGGGTGAGATGTTACATGTGCACCCCAAAACCGGAGGGAGGTCTCGGGGTTGTAATGCAGTGCCCTCACCCCAAGACCAGAGGGGGTCTCGGGGTGAGATGTTACTTGTGCCCCCGAGATCGGAAGGAGGTCTTGGGGTTATGATGCAGTGCTCTCACCCCGAGACTGGAGGGGGTCTCGGGGGTGAGATGTTACATGTGCACCCCGAGACCGAAGGGAAGTCTCGGGGTTGTAATGCAGTGCCCTCACCCCGAGACCGGAGAGGGTCTTGGGGATGAGATGTTACTTGTGCACCCCTAGACCGGAGGGAGGTCTCGGGGTTACGATGCAGTGCTCTCACCCCGAGACCGGAGGGGTCTCGGGGGTGAGATGCTCAGGGTCTTACCGAATGCAAACCAGAGCTAAGGGTTGAGTGACACTTTGGAGATGCGAAGTGAATCCTCGAGGCAGATACTTGGCGAAACTGACATTGATATCGGAGGATTAGAAGGTTTCGGGGCCAAAGGGATCTCTGTTAGCTGTCGTTATTGTTTATTCTAACGGCGTTGGATCAGCCACATCAGGTGCCCCCTCACCCCTGAGACAAAGCAGGCCCACATTGGCAAGGCGAAAGGGGTGGTACTTCCCACATGGCTGATCCCCGTCTTTCGCGAGTTGGCTCCGGACACGTATCCCTGGTGACTGCCGCAGCCCTATGCGGACGGCATGGGGAATGTGAAGGGCGGCCGCTTCCGTCCACTCAACCTGCCACGATCATCCTCGAGGCAAAATTGACCCTTCGAAGTCCGTGAAGAAAGCTACGCCATCATTACCTCTCATAGCGGCGACATCGGCGGAGTCTTATCATTGGCCGAAGGCGTATCGTATCATGCGCTGGGCAACCACCGAGGCGAGCCGGCTTATGGTGGGGATCCACGTGGCTGATGAGACATGGCGGAATGATTTGAAACCGAATAAAACATGGAAAGGGGTTGAATCTGGCCACACCGCTCCTGCCATCATCGTCTTCTTCCTCTGAGCCTCTGCGTCTTGGTCTCCCCTGCAACCCGAGATCCTGCGCATAGCTTTTTCCTCCTTCAGGTCAGCTTTTGTCTCTTCTAGACTCTCCTATTCTTTCTTTAAACCATGAGTTCCCCGTCCCGAACCTCGGAGGACAATCCGGAGGATCGTTCTCCCTCTGAGAGGCACAGAGCTTCTTTTGCTCCTTCTCCCTCTCCCTCGCTTGAGTGGTCCTCTGATTTGGAGGATCACGCCCCTTTGGCCCAGCGGCAGGCCACCGGTAGGGCTCCCGTTGGGGAACGTCTGGCGGTGGCCAGCAGGGCCTCGTCGAGGAGGCGCTGGATGGAGGCCGGCACCGAGGGTGGAGGCAAAGTCCCCGGTGGGGACCGCTTCCACGGTAACAAACCGGGATTTGGCGAACATTCGGGCTCGTTACCAGATTCCTCAGGACGTTGGGTTTTTCTTGCCGACTCCCGATGATAGAGTCATTTCTTCCCGACCCGGCCGAGTGGCCATTTACGAAATTTGCCTGAGGGCCAGCCTCCGTCCATCCTTTCCTCCCTTTTTGTTAATCTCCTTGAATACTATTCCTTGACTCCTTCCCAGCTGGTCACGAACTCCCTTCGGGTCATTAGCGTCTTTGTCATTCTCTGTCATCATCTTGGCATTACCCCCGAATCTCTCTTTTTCAATCCTTCTACATCCTTCGAGCCTAGAAGGGTTGGTGGCTGTTTCAGCTCTGACCCAATCGGGTCCTCAAGCTTACCCTTCCTTCCTCCATCAAGGGATGGAAATCCCGATTTTTCTTTGCCAGTCTAGACCAAGTCAAGTCCCGGTGGGGAGACCCCGACCTTTCAGGTAACGCCAATTCTACCGTCCATCCTGGAGACAGGGAAGCGTTAGGGCAGTTGTTGGCTACCGAGATCCCTCGGTACACCCTGCTCCTGACAGAAGATAACCTCCAGTTGGCGTCTTATCTCCCACCGGGGTAAGCCATCTTCATACTTAGTCGAAGTTTTGTTTGGTTTCATTTTTTTTTACTGACTTTGACCTATATTGTGTAGCCATGAAGGTTCGACCCAGAGACTCCTGAAGGCCGCCGTCAAGAAAAGGGCCCGGGAAGGACCGAGTGAAGGCTGGCGAGCACCGGCTCCAAAACGCCCGACGGCGCGGGTGTCAGAGCCACCAGCACCGCATGACCCCCTGGTCGCTCCAGAGATTGACCTCACAGCTGACACTCCGCCGGAGAGGGCGGTGGCCAAGGAGACACCTATGGAGGAGTCGGCTGCGGAGGAGCCAACGGTAGCAGAGAAGCCCGCGATAGCAAGGAGCTCGCGGCAGCAGAGGAGCTCTTTGCTCCCAGTGGACCGACCCTCCCCGAGGCGGCCAGGAGCTAGGGCGAGGGGCCATCGGGGGCAGTAAGCCCACCCCCCGAGCGGATGCGATAAGCAGTCCGCGCACCTAGCCAGAAAATGCCGAGGCAGCCGATGGGAGTGGGGCCAGACCAGGGCCGCCTCGGGACTCCATTCTGAATGACGACGTTGGGCCGAGCGGGTCCTCTCGCTAGTCTTCATGCCCGAGGTCCTGGAAGAGCTCAGCCACCTGAAGGTGGGTATGTTCTTCCGGGAGTCCTACGCAGCTTTCGTCAGAGTAAGTGGTCCTGCAACCCTTCGCCTCTATATCTCTTTTTTCCTTCCCCCCCCCCCCCTTTTTTTACACGGAGCTTGCACGCAGCTTGCCTGAGGGAGGTCATTCACGGAGGGAAGACCCTTCTGCGTGAGGCTCAGAAGGAGGCCGAGGAGGCTCGTCATCGCGCGGAGGTGGCCGAGGGGGCCCTGGAGTCGGCCAGAACTGCTCAGGCCGATGAGATAAGGGCTGCTGAGAGCCGAGCGGAGGCCGAGGCCAACCGCCTGTGAGTGGCACTCTGCCAGATGATGGACGCCGAAAACACCGTTGCAGCAAGAGACCTACACATCTCTGAACTGACCTTGGCCATCCAAGAGGTTGAGGAGAGAGCAAGGTCGGCCGAAGAAAAGGTAAGGTCGGTTGAGGAGAGAGCAAGGGCGCGGAAGAGAGGGCTGATGAAGCTGAAGAGGAGGCAAGTCGCATCCGGGAGGCCGAGAGGGCAGCAGCGGCAGCTCTCGCTGCAGCTGAAGGAGTTTGAGCCGCTGAAGTGGAAGCAGCCGTCGCAGCTAGGACCGTTGGGGTCATAGAAGAATTCAAAGCGTCCGAGCGCTTTGCAGACGAACTAGCGGAAGCTTCGGTGGGGGCGTTTCTCCAAGGATTTCAGCACGAGACTTGAACTTTCCTCAAGCCTTATA
>UESW01001992.1:222095-263707 GCA_900491605.1 Calamus simplicifolius | reverse complement strand
GAATCAAAATATTACTGAGGTATGATCGGATCTCTACTTTACTTATGCAGTAGACCTAATATCATGTTTGCTGTTTTGTTTATGTGCATTTATCAATCTGAAACCTAAGAATCACATTTTTATTGCTGTTAAAAGAATCTTTAGATTCTAAATGGAACTAAAAATGTAGGAATATGGTATTCTAGAGACTCAACACTTAATTTGATTGCTTATTCTGACTCTGATTAGTTGGATGTAAGTTAGAGAGAAAAGTACAAGTGGTGCAATGCCAATTTTTAGGAGGTAACTTAATCTCTTGGTTTAGCAAGAAGCAAAATTCGGTGCAACTATCCACTGTTGAGGCAGAGTATGTTGGCTGGAAGCTGCTGTGCTCAAATCTTGGATTAAGCGACAACTTGAAGATTATGGCATCACACCGTTGATAAAATTCCTATTAGATGTGATAATACTAGTGCAATCAATCTAACTAGAATCCAATTCAACATTCAAGAACTAAACACATAGAAATTAGACATCACTTTATTAGAGAACATGTAGCTAATGAATTGTCTTGATTATGGAACACTAATGATCATTGGCTGATATTTTACTAAACCTTTGGAGTGAGGAGAGATTTTATTATCTTAGAGGAGAATTAGGATTTGTGATCCTTTGATTGATTTTCTAAACTCTCAAGGTCAACTATCTAAATTTCGGTAGATTTCTTGAAAATCTTCTACACCTTATAAGGAAATTTATCTAGAAGTTTGATTCATTGATTCCCCAATTATTAAGGATAATTTATCTAGATTTTGATGAAATTTAATTAGTTTCAGATCCTTGAAATTTATTTTTTACTGAAACTATTGTGGAGTCGACACCTTCAATTTTGGAGTCGACACCTTTTTCTTTAGAGTTTTCTGTCTGCTCATTAGAGCCGACCGGCTTCTGCAGAGCCGACTCTAATTCGAGCGCTGACTGATTTTTTTGTTTGGAGCCGACACCTCACTTTGCGGGAGTCGACTCTAAGAGAAAAATCGTCACTTTATTAGGGCAGAGTCGACACCTCAAACGACCCTATGCTTTTTCAATCCCCTTCAAATCCCTCTCCAAAACTTTCCAAACTTTTCCAAACTCTTCAAAATCCTTGATTCCAACTTCCATTGATCTCCAATGGCTCCCAAAGGCGAGGATCCGTGTTTGGCATGGCCGTTCCCAACCAGAAATTCCGTTCGAAGAACCGAGAGGGAATCTTCTTTCAGTTCTTCGTCTTCCTCTCTTCCACTCTGGAAGCTTCTCCATCATCCCCCCGTCGACTTGTTGGCTGGAAAGGTTATCACTACAGGAAGGAAGGTAGATTTTAACATATTGAATCGGAAGGTTTTTCAATAGGAGACAAATAAAAGAGATGGGTTGGGAAAAGATTTGCTCACTAGATGTTCCACCTACCCTGCCCTCGTGAAGGAATTCTACAGTGATTTATGTAGAGGGGAAGGAGGTCTTGTGAGTTTTGTGCATGAAACCAAAGTGGTAATCACTACAGAGTCGCTAGGAAATCTTTGGAGATGCCCACTGTTGGTTTGACTGCATGTCAGCACGATGACAGAGGTGGAGCCCTGTCAAGGATGCTTGGAAGAGAAGTTTCTGAATTTGAGGAGGTAATGGCAATCAACTCAACCTGGAACTTCGATTACTTCATAATATTTGTGGAAGAATCCTATTTCCTAAGATTGGAAGATTTGAGTATGTCTCGGAGCGAGACATTCTTATGATGGATTGTATCATCACTGGTCAACCAGTAAATTTGGCCGGAATGATGATTGATATGGCAGAGGCTACAAAGAAAAGATCTACACTGCCATATGGTATGATTCTTACACTAGTTTCAGAAGCCATGGAGTGAAGATAATGGAGAATGAACTGCGAAGGAATCTCAGATATAATGACTACTACAACATCTCTACTATTCATAGAATGGGATTTAGGAAAGTAAATGGCCAGTGGCAAAGGAAAGGACAAGAAGCTAGAACTAAGGAGGCCAGAGATGAGGATGTCCCTGGACCGTCTACTGCTGGACCATCAGTTGCGAGACCATTTGGTGCTGGACCGAGCACTTTTTCACCCCCTTAGGTGGCGTCAGATTTGTTGGCTGAGTCATCAGGTTTTTCAGAGAGGCAACTTGATCAGCTCAGGGCCTTATTGACTGAGCATAATTAAGAGATGAGAAATGAGATGAGACTGCTCTCTACTAAACTTGACATGATTGCATCTACATTGGATAGATCTGTGGATACCCTATCATCTGAGCTTCACAAGATTTTTGAAAGGCTGGAAGGGATCGCAGATGGATCTAGAGCTTATTTGACTACTGGACAATTATGAAGAGATATAGATTTTTCTATTACACAGATTGAGGATTGTCTTGAAGGCTTCAAGAAATCATAGAAAGATGAAATTATGGAGTTAATAGGTCATCTGAAGAGAATTGTCTACAAACATACTTGATTGACCTTCTACTTTCTATTTTGATATCTATCCAAGCCAACTCAAGTCAAATCCCAATCAGCTTTTATGTTCATGTCCAATCAAACTTAGCTTTTATATTATGTTGATAGCTTGTACTTAGGATGTTTACTCTTTTATATCTTGGTAATTGATGTAATGAAATGTTTTAATGTAATGAAAAAATGTTTGAATGTTTGATACAATGATGGTTGCAATGAATGAAAGTCTTAGAATATGTACTCTTCTCTTCAATTATTCTGAATCTGAATATCACCTTAAAATTCTTTATACAATTGTTTTTTCACCTTTTTGTTGATAACAAAAAAGGAGGAGAAAAGAAGAATTGTATATGCATAAAAAAAGGGGGAGTTAGAAGTTATTTTATGCAGGGGGAGCATAATCGTTATTTGATATAGTTTATGTTTTAATTTTGCTTACTTTGAAACTGTGCCTTATATCTTAAATTGAACAAATTTAAAATCTTGATAAGGTTTACAGTGTTTATGAATTCCAATACATATACTTAAAGTTTTTGTCATCATCAAAAAGGAGGAGATTGTTGACCCAATTATTAATTTTGATGATAAACAAAACTATTTGAGTATAACTCATGAAATTACTAATGATTTTGATTAAATGTTTCAGTTTATAACTTGTTTAAATGATCAAAATCTCGAGAGAAATCAAGTTCGGAGCTCAATTCTAATGTCGAGGTAAGATTGCAGACATTAGAATCAACACCTAGAATCACAGAGTTGACTCCGAAAAATGGCACGGACTAGAGTCGACACCTAGAACCTGTAGAGTCGACTCCAACAGAAAAATAGAAAGATAGTTTTTTGGGTCTCAAATTAGAGTCAACTCCAGAAAAGTTAGAGTCGACTCCAGAAGCAAAATGTGTCGACTCCAGAAAGTTAGAGCAGACTCCAAATCGGGCGGTTTAAGGATTTCAAGTTAGAGTCGACCCCAGGAAAGTCAGAGCCGACTCCAGATTGTCAGAATCGACTTTCAGATGTGTCAGAACGTCTCTAAACCTACTTTTTATTTTAAATCTCAACGGTTATTACCTTATTTGTTCCTAACTTTTCTTCCACTTTGATTCTAACGGATAGTTTTCATCTATTCTTAGTATTGGAAGGATCTATAAAAGGATGATGAATATGACCGATTAAAAAGAGAGAAAAACAAGAAAAATAGAGAAGAAAAAAAGAGAAAAATCCGAGAGAAAATCAGAGGGAAAAATCAAAGGAAAGATCGTATTAATTCCCTGAAAGAAAAGAGAGAAATTCTAAATATTAACACTTTCATTTTGAGGAGATTTCTAAGTTTGAAGAAGCAAACGAGCAAGCCCTAGTTCCTGTTCTTCAACTGTTCCTCCGAGCTTCAAGAGAATACTCAAGGAAGATCCATTCAAAAGCAAGAAAGAGGAGAAGAATCAAGCCATAGAAATCTGCAAATCAGGCTTTTATTTCTATCTCTTGTTTGATTAGTTAACTTGTCTTATTTGCTCATTTAAGGAGCAGTTATTGTATCAAACATTCTTATTCTTCTTGTGAACTTAGTCAATCAGGTGATTGAATCAGTTGAGGCAGTTTGCCTTGTGCAAGCAGTTGCTTGTGTGTAAGGTTTTGTGCTGGTGAACCTTGGAAAATAGTTGGGTTCGTTGTGCACCCGAAAAACAACAAGTTTAAGTTGTGATCTTGTAAAACAACTATGCTGTAATCAAGGTTGATTATAGTGTGGACCCAAGAGGTACTTGGGAGTGGACGTAGGTGTAGGTACGCCAACCACTATAAAATTTCAGTGTTTGCCGTGCTTGTCTCTTCCTCTTCATCTTCTCCTTGCATATTCTGTCTTAACTATTGCATATATGTTATTTATTTTAAGTTGGGGGTTTTACTTCAAAAGTGTTTAAAATTTTAAAAGACCCAATTCACCCCCCCTCCCTCTTGGGTTGCTATCTGGGACAACATTCTGTTAAGGGAGTAAGCGAAGTGAGACGGCGAAGCCCTCACTTCAAGGCCAAGGTGGCCACTGAGTCCTCAAGATTGTAAACTTCTAGGGCAGCTTCCTTGAACCAAGCAACGTAATCCCGCAGGGACTCACCACTCTTCTGCTGGACAAAGAAGAGGCTGTCGGCTACCTTTGGAATCTTCCTGCAGGCATCAAAATGGGCCAGGAAGGCCCTCTCTAGCTGACGGAAGGAGTCAATACTCCGCGGCGGCAGGCGAGAATACTAGGCTCGGGCGGCTTTCTTCAAGGTGGCTGGGAAGGTGATGCACATGAGTGAGTCGGTTGCCCCTTAGACCTGCATGAGAACCTTGTAGCTTTCTAGGTGGTCCAGGGGGTCCGTGGTCCCGTCATAAGCGTCCAACTGAGGAAGACGGAACCGGGTGGAGATGAGCTCTTCCATGATGCGGCGAGATAGCGGTGGCCGGCTGTCGTAGTCCGCCTCCAGAGGGTTGGTAATCCGGCGGCTGAACTCTTCCAACCACATACTCTTCAAGTCGACGCTCTGCTTGATGAGCTATCCCGCCATCGAAGGATCCTTCCCTCGAGGAGTCTGAGGGGGAAAAGTGGCGGGGAGGCCTACGGGGGCGCTCTACCTCTCTCTCATGCCGCCGCTTGAGAGACGCACTAACGCGGTGAGAGGGCGACCAGGGCTGCTTGATGGCCTCACGGTGGCAAGGCTTAGATGAAGCGCAGCGATGGCGGCTTCCTAGGCAGGAGACCTCCTCCGAAATGAGTGCACTCTGGGCTGAGGGACTCTTGGCACCGACGGGAGGGGTTCTGGTTGCCGTGCAATCACCGTTCGACGTTGCAGGCCTTGGACCACTGTGGCCAAGGATTGGACTTGCGCGGAAAGAGCAGCAAACCGATCTTCTTGAGGCTGCTGTACCGGTGCTGGTGCAGGAACGTTGGCTAGAGGAGCTGAGGGGCTAACTGCGGGCTGATCAGCCCCTTGACGCTGCCCCCCTGCGTGACTGATGGTGGCCTCTCGTGCGCGAGTTGTCACCATCATTTAAGAGTTTGAGGAGGAAGAAGTCACTTACAGGTTCGAAGCTTTTCTCTTCTCCCCCTTCCTGGAATGCCAATCTGTTGACGCCAAGTCACCTTCTTCAAGCGCCGGAAAAATAGACGTCCTCCTCAACAGGCTCCTACAAGAAAAGTCCCCAGAGACTGGATGCTCCGATGGGGACCCTCCGACGCTCAAGTCAGTCACTTGGGAATAGATGAGAACTCACTAGCTGAATAAGCTAGAGAGTTAGGCTTTTGCTAGCAAGAAGAAGACTAGAAACCCTCAGTTTTTCGGATCCTCACTTACAGTGAAAGTGCGGCCTTTTATACCTGCTCGAAGATCTGCTTTCTGTCCCAAAAGATCGTTGATTCTGGGGCACCTCGTCTAGTAACAGACAAAAAGGTGAGGCTTGACAGTGACGGGTCGTACTGTCATCGTGTGTATCGGAGGTGTCCTACATTACTTGCTAGTATGGCCTCACAGGTGTCCGACAGCAGTGGTTGCATTTGGTGCGCGCCGTCGCTGGATGTGACCGCGCACAGCTACAAGTGGTGGTGAATCATACTCCGTAACGGGGCATGGTCATGCACAGTTGAGCATGTGCAATGAGCCATACGCCGTTATGAGGTATGTTTACTCGCAGCTACGGGCATACAGCGGGCCACGTGGGTGCTCCAGGTGGCCCGAAGTTGTTGCTTGGTTCAAAGGCCAGTCCATGTACCGAGCATCGCTCCCGCACCCCAAGACCGGAGGAGGGTCTCAGGATTGAGATGCGGTGCCCTCACCCTGAGACCAGAGGGGGTCTCGGGGGTGAGATGTTACTTGTGCACCCCGAGACCGAAGGGAGGTCTCGGGGTTGTAATGCAATGCCCTCACCTCAAGACCGGAGGGGGTCTCGGGGGTGAGATGTTACATGTGCACCCCAAGACCGGAGGGAGGTCTCGGGGTTGTAATGCAGTGCCCTCACCCCGAGACCGGAGGGGGTCTCAGGGTGAGATGTTACATGTGCACCCCGAGACCGGAGGGAGGTCTTGGGGTTGTAATGCAGTGCCCTCACCCCGAGACCGGAGGGAGGTCTCGGGGTTGTAATGCAATGCCCTCACCCCGAGACCGGAGGGGGTCTCAGGGGTGAGATGTTACATGTGCACCCCGAGACCGGAGGGCGGTCTCGGGGATGTAATGCAGTGCCCTCACCCCGAGACCGGAGGGGGTCTCGGGGGTGAGATGTTACTTGTGCACCCTAAGACTGGAGGGAGGTCTCGGGGTTACGATGCAGTGCTCTTACCCCGAGACTGGAGGGGGTCTCGGGGGTGAGATGTTACATGTGCACCTCGAGACCGGAGGGAGGTCTCGGGGTTGTAATGCAGTGCCCTCACCCCGAGACCCGAGGGGGTCTCGGGGGTGAGATGTTACTTGTGTACCCCGAGACCGAAGGGACGTCTTATGGTTATGATGCAGTGCTCTCACCCCGAGACCGGAAGGGGTGAGATTTTTCTAGGTCATCATTTGGTCCTTCTAGACAACACGGTGATGATTTATAAAAGTAAAAACAAAGTCTTGTGTTTTCACACCGAATCGGTCATATTTTGATTTTTTTCTGAGTGTGCTGCAATGACCGCAACTGCCACACCCAACTGCTAACAAATGATATGACTGCATTAACTCCTCGATGGAATTCTAAAAATATTGCATGATCTGATTTTTTTTTTTCAAATTATCAATTTTCTAAACCTTCAAAGTTTAATTATAAATTTATGTGTTAGTCATAATCTATGTTCTTAATTCAAAATTCAATTAATTTTAAATATTATTTAACTTATAAGAATTATAATTACTTAACTACAAATCAGATGATCTAATTTGTAATCTACTAATTTCTCACTCTATTCTAACTATAGAAATTGAGTATATAGCATGTTGAGCCTTTTTGTTTTTAAGAAAAATATATGTTACATCTAGAGGTTTTATGGCCATGTCATATATCACTCTAAATGATCAGTTAAAGCATGATAATGATGATGATGACAAAGACATAGTCTCAATGTTTTGCACCTAAAGTTGGTCTTTTTTTTTATTTTTAATGAAACAATGACATTGATAACGATGAGAATTACAAATAAAATTATAGTCTCAAGGTTTCACACTTAGAGTGGGTCATCTAAAGGTTAGTTTCAAGTCGAACCAAGTTTTTTCTTCTTTTTATTTGATACAAGTTTGATATCCAATGGCTAAATTTTTTTTAGTTATATTTAAAAAATATATATAGTATTATTGGCTAATATAGATAATAAATAATTTATAAAATATATCTAATATCTTATATTCGATTCTTATTCTACTTAAAAAAAATATTTTATTTTAAAAAAATAAAAAAGAGATAAGAACTAAGAAACCCGATATTGGAACCAAGAACAAACCCAATGGATATCGAGGTATTAATTCAAAGATTTTTAAACCAGAGCCAACCTTAGAATGATTTTAAAATTTTGAATTCAAAATTAAAGCTATTACTACTTAAAATTGAACCGACTTGATCACATCAGATCAGTATCAATTTTTAAATTATTCTCTCCTTTTGCTTATCCCTAAGGCTATGTTTGGATCTTTGAAAGGAAAGGAAGGGGAGAGTAAAAAGAAGTAAGGCTGTATTTGATATGGGGGATAAGGGGGGATATCCCTCCTATTGCCGCCAGATCACTTTTAATGAGCGTCAGATGGGCAGAAATCCTCGCGGGCCTTTGAGGGAAAGGCGAGACCCCTTCCTCTGCTCAGGAACCTGCAAGAAAAGTCTCAGACCGGTGACTCCGACGGGGACCCTCCGACGCCCAAGTTAGTGATTTGGAGAACAGTGATGGTTATTTTCGAATGATTGGATAGAGCTTGAGCCCCCTACCTTAAGGGTTGGAGGCCTTTTATACCTGTTCGAGGATCCCTCTTACCCTCCGTTCATCGTGGTCAAGTCCCTTTCGGACGGTTGTTAATTTCTGGTCTTCAACGTGCCACAAAGTATGGGTCATAGGACTGAACGTGGGGCCACACCTATCGTTAGCGGCGCCAGGGGGAAGCACATCACCGCGTGCGTCACCTGGTGCATTCGTGGTGACGTGATCCGCCATTCTCGAGGGAAGTGGGCCACGTAGCTTGGACGTGGATGACTGTCGCCGAAGGCCGACGCCGAGACCGATGCCGAGGCTGACAGCGAGGTCATCGCCGAGACCGACGTCAAGATCGACGCCGAGGCCGACGCCGAGGCTGACGCCGAGGTTGACACCAAAGCCGATGCCGACACCGAGACCAAGGCTGAGATGGACCACAGCCGATGCGGAGGTCGAGACGGGCCGAATCCGTCGCCGAGACCAAGGTGGGCCGTGGTCGACCGAGGTTGAGATGGGCCGTAGCTGATGCCGAAACCGGCTTTGAGACTAAGGTGCGCCATAGCTGATGCGGAGGTCGAGATGGGCCGCAGTGATGCCAAAACTGGCACCAAGACCAAGGTGGGCCATGGCCGACACGGAGGTCGAGATGGGCCGTAGCTGATACCGAAACCAGCACTGAGGCCTAGACGGGCCGCGATCGATACGGAAGTCGAGGTGGGCCGTGGTGAGCCCAATCGCCAAGGAATTGGCTCGCGGGCTCTTTGACCTGATTGGCCATATCAGATGCCCCCGTCCCTGAGCTGGTGTCACCATCTAAGTGAAAGGGGCATCAAATCGTAGGTGGTTGATCCCCACATCATGTAGAAGGTATCCGCACACTTGTCCTCGATAAGACAGCTCCTTTAGGGTGATCGTATCGTGGGGTGTCGCCATCTGCGCATCCTAACCGTTGGATTCTCCTCGAGGCCAGGGAGCAGTCTGGGATCCCCAAGATATCGGCGATCATCATTAAGCCGTCAAATCACTGGCATCGATACATTCTGATTGGTCGGGGGTCTCATCTATCGCGCGCCCGAGGCATCGCCGCAGAGTCCTCCTCAATGGATAGCATCCGCGTGGCAGGCGCATCGGGCGGGACGATTTTGAAGATGCCGATAAAATTTTATAAGCGAGGACGTGCCCTAGCTTCGATTTCACCTACTGCACAGAGCCTCTTCTTCTTCCAGCTTGAGAGCTCCTCCAACTCCTTCTTCTTCCTTTGTCCAGGTTAGTTCCCCATGCCTTCGCAGTCGTCTTCTTCTAATTCATCCTCTCGGTCCTCCACAATCTCTCCGACCCATAGGGCCATGGCCAAGGAACCGGCCGGTTAGGAGTCCGTCAGCAGCTGTAACCCCACCTCCTAGGGCAGCTCCGTCTTCCAGGGCGAGCAGTGGTTCCCCTGAGGGAACCGCCTCCACCATTCCGTGACCTTGCGACCTTTAGGGCAGCCTATAAAATACCCAAAGAGGTGTGACTGATCGCACCAGGCCCCAACGACAGGGTAACCTCTCCCCTCGGGGATAGCCCTTTATGAGGAATTTTTTAAGGCCGGTCTTCGTCTTCCTCTTCACCCTTTCATCATCAATCTCCTCGATAGGTACGAGTTGGTCCCAGCTCAACTAGTCCCCAATTCCATTAGGGCCATTTGTGCCTTCTTGGTGTTGACTCGCCTCCAAGGTCTCCCGAGTAACGTTTCCCTCTTTCGCAGCCTGTATACCATTCGGGCTCAATCCGGCTGGTGGCTATTTGCCCCCTGGCCGGGTAGGGCCCTTAGTTAGGTCTCCCTTCGTCCATAAAGGGATGGAAATCCCGGTTCTTCTTCGCCGAAGTGGAGGGGATAAGGAGGGAATGGGGTACACCCAATACTGAGGCTAACAAGAACATCTCGGTAGTACCGAGAGATCAAGAAGCCTTCAATCTTCTCTTGGCAAACTCCCATCATACCGAGAGATATTGTCGGAGGACAACCTCCGACACGCCGGCATCGCCCCTGATGACGGTGAGGGCCTCTTTAAAGATGACCTTTCGATTTTCCTCTTTGATCCCTTCTCTCTCTCTTTTTTTTTTTTAACACATTCGTTTTCGTGCAGCTATGAAGATCAACATCCCGGCCGGGCCTTTCACAAAGCCGCCCTTAAGAAGAGAAGGGGCAAAATGATGGAGCCGAGGGATCGAGAAAAAGGCCTCGATCCCAATCGCCACCTGCCCCCGGGACGTCCCCAAGCTTCCTACTCCATTGCCCCCTCCTTGTCGATCTCCTGTGCAATCATCGCCATAGCCTCCACGACGGTCGCCTACTCCGCTGCCGCCACGGCAATCTCCCGCACCGCTGCCCCCGTCGGAGTCTGCTGACCAGATCGTGGTACGCCGCCCGAGGAGTCAAGGGCTCATGCAGCCAGTCGACCGAGCGCCGGATCCATCGACTACCGGGCCGGCCCGAGGGATGATCCTCAGGCCAGTAGAGAGGCTCGGTTGATAAGAGGCAGAAGGCCGTCGGTTACGAGGCCCGCAACGCCGCATCCGAGCCCATAGGGGACAGGATGGGACCGGTTTCCTCGTGCCGTCTCTTATGAATCACCCCCACCTCGCCGAGAAGCTGCTGTCAGCGGCATCCACTCCTGCTTTGGGAGGAGATAATCCGGACCAACTCCCGAATCCTCTTCAAAGATGGTCAGACGGCCATGCTCCGGGTAAGCAGCCATTTACCTTCTAATCCTGTTTTTTCTATGTACCTACTTTAGGTAACTGACATTGGCCTGGATGTGTAGATGGTAAACATCTTCAACCATGCCCAAGCCCTTGTTGCCAGCGGGGAGCGTCGACTCGATCGCTACCGACGAGAAGCCTTTGAGTACCGAGATCGAGCTACGAAAGCTGAAGATGCTCTCAAGCTGACTCAGGCTGGAGAAGCGGAGAGGCTCAAAATAGTCCGGTCCCAAGCGCAGGCCAAAACGACAGCAGCGCAACAACAGTTGCGCAAGGCCCTCGAGCGTGCTCTCACAGCCGAGGGGAAGTTGATGGCCGCCGAGGCGGAATTGGCCGACGTCAAGACCCAGCTCGAAGCGGCGAAATCCGAGCTGAGATCTTCCGAGGAGAAAGTTGAATTGTGAGGAAGTGGCCCGACTGGCTGACATCAAAACTGCCGAGGCCGCAGAGGCAGTGAAGGCGCCGACAAGAAGTCAGCCGAGGCTGAAGCGATGGATCGGGCTGCGGAGGAGAAAGTGGCCAAAGTGGCAGAGAGAGCCATGGGAGCTACCAAAATTCTCTAGCCTTCGTCAAGGAGGTGGCCGAAGCGGCGGAGAAAGCGTGGAGAGCTACCGTAATTCTCCGGTCTTCATCGAGGAGGTAGCCGAAGCGGGGGCCGGCGCCTACAAGGTTTTTATTGCTGCCGGACAAGGCAGTGAGGGTCTCGGGTGTTGAAGGCCTGAAGGACTTAGAACCTGAAGAAGGAGACCTTGAGGGCAAAGAGATCCACCATGGTTCTGCCCCGCCGATAATACCCCCCCTAGCCGACACCGCTCCAGCGAAGAACTGAAGCCCCGCCTGCGGTCTTGGATCTCTCTTTTTTTTTAATGTATTCCAAGTCCGACTATGGTCGGCATTTTGTAAAAGTTTAGCTAATCAATGAAAAGAGAACACTTTTGACATTTGTGTTAGAATTGTCGATCCCCCTCCTCTTCTTTTTTCTTTTTTACGCTATCGATGCTTAGCTCCCAAGCCGCTAGCCCATCGCGGTCTATTGGCGTCTGTAGGAATTGCACGGAATCACACCAGCCCGGCCAGAACGAGGCCACTTATAGTCTAAGTAGGGACGTTCTGGGATCGGTATGCGTTGATCCTTGACCATCGACGTCAGGATGCTGACGAGCTAAACAGCCTTGTGATTCCGATCTTTTGGCATTGTTTTGTTGAGAGACCCTATGATGTAGCCTTGCTAGCATGTTTCATGCGTTGTTCCATCGATAGGCATTTGGAGCGATACTGTGGGAGTGATCCGATACCGTGCCAGGGACCCTCTTGCCCTGAAGGGCAGCGACCTGGGGGTGTCACAACCAGCCCAGGGTATTTCCAACCCCAAGGGGTGATCTGAAGGTGTTGTGACCGGGCTCAGGGTATAATACTGGAACTTGGATTCTGTGCAGGCGTAGGAGTCGGGCTTTGGTGCCGATCGGGCTTTGGTGAGTGGGAGTCGGGCTTTGGTGCCGACACGAGAGTCGGGCTTTCGTGCCGACACGGGAGTTGAGCTTTGTGCCGATGCGGGAGTCGGGCTTTGGTGACGCGGGAGACGGGCTTTCGTGCGACGCGGGAGTCGGGCTTTGGTGCCGATGCGGAGTCGGGCTTTCGTGCCGACACGGGAGTTGGGCTTTCGTGCCGACACGACAGTCGGGCTTTGGTGCCGACACGGGAGTCGGGCTTTGGTGCCGATGCGGAGTCGGGCTTTGGTGCCAATGCGGGAGTCGGGCTTTGGGAGTCGGGCTTTGGTGCCGACGGGAGTCGGGCTTTTGTGCCGCGGGAGTCGGGCTTTGGTGCCGACACGGGAGTCGGGCTTTGGTGACATGATCGTAGGACAAAGAGGTAATGCGAAATGATGCGTGAGAAGTGCATTTTCATTTAAATAATTTGAAGGAGTGGAGTATCCGAACCTACAACCATTCAGTTGAGCACGTCACTGGTAGTACCGGCGAAGGTTGTCGGAATTCCAAGTTCGTGGGAGCGGCTTCCCGCCGAGTTCCTCGAGTCGGTAAGCTCCTCGGGAAGGGCCTCTGCAACCCGGTAGGGCCCCTCCCAATTAGGTGATAATTTCCCCCTCCGTTGGCCTCAAATCTGCCCTCCGGAGGACCAGGTCCCCGGGACGGAACGTCCGGGGTCTAACGCGGGCGTTGTAATACTTTGCCGCCCTTTGTCGATAAGCGGCCATCTTGATCCGTGCTTGGTCGCGCATCTCTCGATGAGATCCAAATTGGCCCTCAGTTGGGCCGAGTTGTCTTCTTCATTGTAGGCTTCCACTCGAGGACTGGGGACCCCGATTTCCACTGGAATGACGGCCTCGGATCCGAAAACCAGACTGAATGGGGTTTCGCCGGTGGGATTTCTCGGGGTCGTATGATAGGCCCACAGGACCTGGGGAAGCTCCTCCACCCACCTTCCTTTAAAGTCGTCAAGCCGTGTCCGAAGCCCTTGTAGAATTGTACGATTAATTGCTTCAGCCGCTCCGTTGGTCTGTGGGTGTCCGACAGAGGTGAATCTCTGAGTGATTCCTAATTCATTACAAAATTCTCTGAAGGGGGTTATCAAACTGTCGGCCGTTATCTGTGATGAGAGTGTTGGGAAGTCCAAAACGGCAGATTATGGACTTCCAAAAGAAAGCTCTCACTCTAGCTTCGGTTATTTTGGCTAGAGCTTCGGCCTCCACCCATTTGGTGAAGTGGTCGATAGCGACTAGCAAAAATCTCCGTTGACCGGAGGCTGGAGGAAATGGTCCCAAAATGTCCATCCCCCATTGGGCGAAGGGCCATGGAGCAGAGATGGGATTCAAGTGAGAAGTGGGCTGCCGCTGGATGTTGGCGTGACGTTGGCAGCTGTCACATTTCCGCACCAATTCGGCCGCGTCTTCCGCATGGTCAGCCAATAATAGCCTTGACGAAGGGCTTTATATGCTAGGGCTCTGCCCCCCAGATGGTTCCCGCATGCGCCTTCATGAATTTTGCGGAGGATGTAATCGGCCTCAGCGGGACCGACACACTTGAGGAGGGGATACGAGAAGGACCTCCGATACAGGCGTCCATCCATTATTAGGAATTTGGAAGCTCGCCACTTGAGGAGTTTGGCCTTGGAAGGGTCATTGGGGAGGACACCATCAGTGAGATATTGGACATAGGCGTCCATCCAAGAAGGCTTCTGTTCAACTGGCAGGGCCTCCTCCGCCGCCTCGATGCTCGGGACTAGCAAATGCTCTACGTAAGTCCTCCCCAAGGTTTCATCGGCCGAGGTGGCCAGGCGGGACAACGTCGGCCCGAGCATTCTCTTCCCGGGGAACATAGCTGACATGAAATGGGCAAAGGGAGGGACTCCGACTGGACCTTGTCCAAGTATCGGGACATGATAGGATCCCGAGCTTCATACTCCCCGTGATTTGCCCCGAGATGAGTTGGGAGTCGGTATATGCTCTGAGACGCTCCACTTTAAGTTCTCTGGCGAGCCTCATCCCTGCCAACAAGGCTTCGTACTCGGCTTGATTGTTCGTGGCGGGAAAGAGGAAACGAGGGCATACTCAATCGTTACACTGTCGGGACCGGCGAGAATGATCCCGGCACCGCTCCCTTGAGAGTTTGACGCCCCGTCCACATGAAGGATCCAATCCTTCCTCGCATCCGTGGTCGACGCTTCCAGGGGTTTCGTCGGAGCTCCCTGGTCTGCTCATCGGTCCAGGTGCACTCAACCAGGAAATCCGCCAAAACTTGGGATTTCATACTCGACCTTGGTTCGAAGGTCAGGTCGAATTCTCCAACTTGAGCGCCCACTTTGCCAGCCGACCGGAGGTATCAGGGCGGGATAAGATTGTCCTCAGGGGCTGATCCGTCAGCACTATGATTGAGTGGCTTGGAAATAAGGCCTGAGACGTTGAGCCGACACTATTAGCGCGAAAATAATTTTTTCGGTTTTGGTGTACCTGGTCTCCGCGTCATGGAGCACTTTGCTGGTGTAATATACCGGCTTCTGCGATCCTTCAGTGTCTATCCGGACGAGGACAGAACTGACAGCCTCCTGAGAAGTGGCCAGGTACAAAAAGAGGTTCTCTCCCTCCATCGGTTTCGACAGTAGCGGCGGAGTCGATAGGAAATTCTTCAGCTCCTCAAAGGCCTTTTGGCAGTCATCCGTCCATTCGAAGGTGTTGACTTTTCGCAAGGCTTTGAAGAAGGGGAGGCTCCGCTCAGCCGATCTAGATAGGAAACGGCTCAGAGCTGCTAGCCTTCCGGTCAGGCTGGATTTCCTTTTTATTCACCGGCGGCCTCATATCTAGGATAGCTTGGATCTTGTCCGGGTTCGCCTCTATTCCTCGTTGTGTCACCATGAATCCTAGGAATTTGCCGCTGCGACTCCGAAGACACATTTCCGGGATTCAGCCTCATCTGGAACCGACGAAGATTGCTGAAGGTCTCCATTAGGTCAGATAGGTGGTCGCCAGCTCGGATGCTTTTGGTCAGCATGTCGTCTACATATACTTCCATGTTGCCCCGATTTGACCTTCAAAGACCTTATTCATCAATCTTTGATATGTAGCCCCGGCATTTTTCAACCCGAAGGGCATGACTTTATAGCAGTAGATCCCCTTTTCGGTCACGAAGGAGGTGGCTTCTTCATCTGAGGGCTCCATTCTGATCTGGTTGTACCCCGAGAATGCATCCATGAAGCTGAGAGTCTCGTGACCGGAGGTGGCGTCCACTAACTGATCGATCCTGGGGAGCGGGAAGCTGTCCTTGGGGCAGGCTTTGTTGAGATCAGTGAAATCGACACACATCCTCAGCTTCCATTGGCTTTCCGTACCATCACTACGTTGGCCAACCAATCGGGATAATGGACCTCCCGAATGTGGCCGGCGGCGATCAGTTTACGGACCTCCTCGTCAACGGCTTTCTGGCGCTCGGGGTGAAGCTTCTCTTCTTTTGCCGGACCGCCCTACAATTAGATTTGATGTTAAGTTTATGAGTAATTACTTCGGCTGGTATACCTGGCATGTCGGTCGGTGCCATGCAAAAATATCGGCGTTGGCTCGGAGGAAACCGAGGAGCCGACTCCTTTCCTCCTCAGGGAGAGAGGCCCCGATCTGGACGGTTCTCGTCGGGTCCTCTCCTAAGGGAAAAGTCAACAGATGTCCCGCCGGTTCCCCCCTCTTCTCGGCCTCTCTCGGGTCTGTCAATTCAGAAGTCGGCGAGGGAACTGCCGACTGAAGGCTAGGGGTCGTGTGGTAGCAGAGGGACACCGGGCTTCTTTCGCCCCGCATTTCCCGATCCCATGACGAGTGGGGAACCTGACCAGCAACCTCTTTGTCGAGATAATGGCATCCAGCAGATTTAAACCTGGCCGGCCGAGAATAGCGTTATATGCCAGAGGAACTCTCACCACCAGGAACTTTATGAAGATCGTGCTCTGGCGGGGTGAAGTTCCAGCCATGATGGGGAGAGTAATTTCTCCCTCAACTTTCACCGCATCTCCGGTGAAGCCAACGAGGGCGTCGTCACTGGCCGAAGAGAATCCAAAAGCAAGTTCATACAAACAAATGCATCATACGTCAGAATATCGGCCGAGCTTCCACTATCAACTAATATTCTCTTTACAGGATGTTTAGCAATCGTCATGGATACAACGACGCTTTCATCATTTGGGTTATCTACCCCCTCTAAATCTCTTTCAGAGAAAGGAATTACAATGTTATCTCGCTCACCCCCCCGATGTCTTTTTGAGTGCCCCCCGCTCCCCAGGAGATCATCGCCACAGTCTTCTCAGTCGGGGTGTTGTCAATATTGGCTTGCTGAGTGGGTGGCACCGAAGGGCCTGGTGCAGCTGGATTTCCTCTCCGGACAAACTGACCGAGGTGCCCTTGCTGGATGAGCTCCTCTATGGCCTTCTTCAGCTGTCGGCAGTCTTCTGTATCGTGGCCATGATCTCGATGGAAACGACAATACAGGTTTTTGTTGCGAGGAACTCCAGGCTTCAGGGGCACGGGGCGCTTGAGATAGGGCTCACCCTCGATTTCCATAAGAATGTGGGAAATCGGGGCTAACAGAGGGGTGTAACGCTCACCTACGGGGCGAAAGTCCGTGGCCGACTGTCCACCCGACGAGGTGGCTCGGGCTTCTTGGTGTGAGGCCCTCTAGACTCTGATCGAACTTGCTTTTTGCTGGGGCCTTCATCAGTTTCCCGCCGAGAGGAGTCGGCCTCATCAGCGCGAATATATTTCTGAGCTCGACTCAGCAACTCTGCGTACGAGCTCGGGGGCTTCTTGTCTAATGAATACGCGAAGCGGGAAGGGCGGAGCCCATGCTTCAAGGCCAAGGTGGCCACCGAGTCGTCAAGATGGTAAACCTCCATCGCTGCCTCCTTGAAGCGGCGACAAAGTCCCGAAGAGTCTCCCCACTCTTCTGTCGGATGGCAAAGAGGTTGTCTGCCACCCGAGGGATCCGTCGGCTCGCGTCGAAGTGGGCGAGAAAAGCTTTCTCCAGCTGTCTGAATGAACTGATACTGCGAGGAGGTAGACGGGAATACCAAGCCCTCGCAGCCTTTCGTAGGGTGGCTGGGAAAGCGATGCATAGAAGAGCGTCCGATGCCCCCTGGACCTGCATGTGCACCTTATAACTTTCCAAGTGGTCTAGGGGATCGGTAGTGTCGTCGTAAGGATCCAGCTGAGGAAGGCGAAATCGGGAAGGGACAGGTTCTTCCATGATCCGCCTAGTCAGGGGGGGCGACTGTCATACTTCACCTTCGACTGATTGGTCAGTCGTTGGCCGAGCTCCTCTAAGTGTCGGTAGCGCTCCTCCAGTCGCTTCTCTGCGCGGAGGTGAATCCTCTCGCCTGTGGACTCTTCTCCTGACGAGGTAGATAGGGGACGGGGGACGGGCGGTGTCGACGGGCTATACCCTTCCCGGGCCTTGTCCCGGGATCGCCGGGGAGAGGGACTGTCAGGGGATCTCCTTCTGGTGGGAACGTCCCGACCACGGTGAGCCTTCCGTCGGGATTGTCCTCCGCGGGTGGATTGTTGGCTGGGCTGCGCCGCAACTTCTTCCAAGGAGTGGGGTGGCGGCAGAGGCTGAGCGGCCGCCGACTGTTGTTGGAGCTCCCGAATCACCGCAGCAAGGGACCGCACCTCCTGAGCGAGGGCGGCGACCCTATCACCTTGGCATGGTGGTGAAGGATGAATTGGCGGGAGGGCCTCCGGCTGCTCGGCCCTCACCTGCTGCTCCCCAGCCAGGCTGGTGGAAGCTTCTTGAGCACGAGTTACCACCATCTCTTCTTCGGGTAAGGAGGGAGTGAGAGCTTGGTCACTTTCTTCCCTACACGCCTTGCTACTCACGCTCCCCCTTCCTGGCACGCCAATCTGTTGCCGCCAGATCATTTTTAATGAGCATCAGGTGGGCAGAAATCCTCACGGGCCTTTGAGGGAACAGCGAGACCCCTTCCTCCGCTCAGGAACCTGCAAGAAAAGTCTCGGACCGGTGACTCCGGCGGGACCCTCCGACGCCCAAGTTAGTGATTTGGGGAACAGGGATGGTTATTTTCGAATGATTGGATAGAGCTTGAGCCCCCTACCTTAAGGGCTGGAGGCCTTTTATACCTGTTCGAGGATCCATCTTACCCTTCGTTCGTCGTGGTCAAGTCCCTTTCGGACGGTTGTTAATTTCTGGTCTTCAACGTGCCACAAAGTACGGGTTATGGGACTGAACGTGGGGCCACACCCGTCGTTAGCGGTGCCAGGGGGAAGCACGTTCACCGCGTGCATCGCCAGGAACGTTCGTGGTGACGTGGTCCACCATTCTCAAGGGAAGTGGGCCACGTAGCTTGGACGGGAAGACTGTCGCCGAAGGCCGACGCCGAGACCGATGCCGAGGCTTATAGCGAGGTCGTCGCCGAGACCGACGCTAAGACCGACGCTGAGGCCAACGCCGAGGCTGACACCAAAGGCGATGCCAACACCGAGACCAAGGCTGAGATGGACCGCGGCCGATGCGGAGATCGAGATGGGCCGAGTCCATCGCCGAGACCAAGGTGGGCCGTGGCCGATGCCGAGGTCAAGATGGGCCATAGCTGATGCCGAAACCGGCACCGAGACTAAGGTGGGCCGTAGCGACACGGAGGTCGAGATGGGCCACAGCTGATGCCGAAACTGGCACCGAGACCAAGGTGGGCCGTGGCCGACACGGAGGTTGAGATGGGTCGTAGCTGATGCTGAAACCGGCACTGAGGCCTAGACAGACCGCGATCGACACGGAAGTCGAGGTGTGCCGTGGTGAGCCCAATCGCCAAGGAATTGGCTCACGGGCTCTTTGACCCGATCGGCCATATCACCTCCTTATCTCTAAAAGCTATAATAGCAGGGGTTATCTTTGAAAAAGTTTAACCGGAGGGAATAACCCATGTTTAACCATGGGTTATCTTTTGAAATTATTCCCTAAGGACCCCAAGAATAGCTGGTTGTCCCTCTAGCTATCCCTTGAGGGCATATTTGTCAATAAAAAATATTTTGCCCTAGATCGTGTTCTTTCCGCTTGTTCCTCCCATCCGAGCGGACTTCTTCCCGATCTCCCGTCTCCCGCTCCCGTCTCCCCCGATCTCCAAATCCTTCGCCGAAGAGGTTGAAGGAAGAAGTCCTGGGCATCGATCTCGCTATTGGGCCTGGTGTGGTGCTATCAAGGCACAGGGGGCTAGCTTGTATTGGGCTGGGTGTGAGTCCAAGGATTGAGATTAAATTAAGTCACGAGTGTACACGAGCTTGGGGATTAGTTTAATCTTATTGGGTTAGTCCATGGGAGTTTTTGTTGAGTCTAGGCCTGACCCACTTTGTGAATGTATTTAAACTCTAGTCTTTTGGGTTTGGATGGAATAGAGAACATATTCTTTTCTTTCAAAATAATTCTTTTTTCATCCTTTCCTCTCCATCTTCTCCCCTTCCTCTCTATTTTTGGCCGGTGAACACACTCGGATCTCGCTGGGTTCCAAGGGCTTCGTGAGAGGAAGAAGCCGGACATCTTCACGCGAGGAGAAGGAAGAAGCCGGACTTATGCGGTGGGTTCCGTGTGAAGAAAAGACGAGGCCGTGGTGTTCTTGGGCGTCAGGAGCCTCAAGATAAGGAGGAATAGAGCATCTCTTGGTGTTGTTCACGAGATCCAAGGATCCTCATGCACGTGAAAAAGGAAGGGAGGGGGAGTTTCAAGCAAAGTCAAAGCTGGTCAATGGCTTGAAAGAATTTCAGCAATTTCAAAGAAAAGGATTTATTAAAAATTCTTTAGGAAGTAGGAAGGATTGTGGTGGTTTGAACTCTGGTTCAAAGGAACTAGTCTGATCGTTGATAATAGGATAAAATCCTTTGTTCTTGTTCAACGAGAAATCCCACTACTGTCTCTAAAGCCCAACACTCGCCGTAGAGAGATCCCATCTGTTTCGGTAGGTCCAGAAAGAAATCCTAGGCATTGAAGAAGCTCTTCCGCTGGAGAGATTGAAGAAAGGTTCTCGAAGGCGGGTCGAGCTTCGCCTCTAGGAGCCGGTGGAAGCCATTGCCTCATCGACATAGTGCACCTCCGACTCCGCTCCCACGACCCCCTCCGCCCCCTTCCCCACCCCTCTACCCCGGCCCTTGACCCCTTCGTCGCCGCAAATGCCCTCCACGCCGCCCCCTCCCCCGACCACCCCCTTGCCCTCTTCCTCTCCCTCAGCTCCCACTCCGCCGTCGACCGCTACCCTGCACCCGCTCTCCAGGCCCTTGCCAAGCGCCTTGCCCTCGCCCGCCGCCTTTCCAAGCTTCACCAACTCTTCATCGACCTCGATGGTGGTGTCTTCCCCTCTGCACTCCCCCTTTTCCCATGGACCATCTCCGCTGGCTCACCATCGCCGGCGACCTTTCCTCTGTTCTGACCTATTTCTGGACCGTTTGATCCAGGTTGATCTGGACAGTTTGATCTGAAATCAATGGTCCAAATCAATTGTTGAATTAGAATTTGTAAGGGTGGTTTAGGGTTTAATTAAAAATTTTTGGAGATATCCCAGCCTATCTGTTGACCCAATTGATGATTTTGATGATTAACAAAACTATTTGAGTATAACTATTGGAGGCTCTAATGATTTTGATTTAGTGTTTCAGATTATAAGTCTATTGAATGATCAAAATCAGGAGTTACATCGTGTTCTGGATCAAATCTAATGTCTAGGTAAGATTGCAGACATTAGAGTCGACTCCGAGAATCACAGAGCCGACTCCGGAACTGGCACAGAAGTTAGAGTCGACTCCGAGACTGTTAGAGTTGACTCTCACAGAAGAAGCAGAACGTCGATTTTTCTGGCCCCAACCTAGAGTCAACTCCGGGTAAGTTAGAGTCGACTCCAGAAAAGTTTCTTGTCAACCCCAGAAAAGTCAGAGACGACTCCGGAAATATCGTTTTAAAGTGTTTCGAGTTAGAGCCGACTCCAGAAAAGTTAGAGTCGACTCCAACCCACCTGGAACGAAAAATCAAATTGCCAGATCAGCTCTAACGGTAATATTTCTATTTTACCTTATTTCTAACGGATATATTTGCTACAAGGTACACTCCAACGGATAGTTTTCTTCCAAAACTGGTTTGAAAGAAATCTATAAAAAGGGAAGACTATTGTTCAAAAAAAAAAGACGGAAAAAGAGAACGAAAAAGAGAGAAAATCGGAAATAGAGAAATCCCATTTCAAAAATCCAAAAAAGAGAGAGCCTGAATCTCAAGAGGAAAACCTTCTAGCTCAAATCCACTCCACTCCAAAAAGCTCAAGAGGAATCCAAGGCATTCAAATCAAAGTTTTTTGTGGATTTCCCAACTTGGAGAAAGAAGTTCAGCTTCTTTCTTTTCAACCCTTCTCAACTGCTTCAACTGTGAAGAATCGGAGCTGAGGCTTGATTCAACCTAGCAAGGAGAAGAAGAAAAGAAGAAAAGAAGAAAAGCTCAAAAGCAACCATCTACAAATCAGGCTTTTCTAAACTTGTTATATTATTTGATTATCTGCTCATTAAGGAGCTTTGTATTTGAAAAACATATTTCATTTGTTTGTATCTAGTTCAATCTGGGGGATTGAACTAGTGGAGGTAGTCTTACCTCGGTTCAAGCTTGGTAAGCTTGTGTTAGGGTTTTTGTGCTGGTGAGCCCTTGAAAACCAGCTGGGTTCGTTGTGCGCCCGGGAAAACAACAAGTTTGAGTTGTGAGCTTGTAAAACAACTCTGCTGTAATCTAGGGTGATTATAGTGTGGACCCAAGTGAATCTTGGGAGTGGACGTAGGTGTTGGATACACCGAACCACTATAAAATCTTTTGTGTTTGCCGTGCTCTATTGTCTCTTTCTCTATCTCTGTTTTATTCACTGCAATTTATATTACTTTGCATTTGCCTTCATTCATCTCAAGCAAATATTTAAAAGGCTAATTTTTAAAGAACCCAATTCACCCCCCCCTCTTGGGTTGTCATCTGGGCCAACAATTGGTATCAGAGCTAGTGCTCATTAGATTTTGATCACACGATCAAGAGCTAAAGTTCCAAATGGCAACACAAGTTGGATCATTTGCTGAAGGTCATTCTACGAATAGACCTCCACTTTTTAATGGCTCAAATTATTCTTATTGGAAAGCTAGAATGAGGATATTCATTCAAGCTTCTGATTATGAGCTTTGGGGTGTTATAATTAATGGACCTAGTACACCCACACATGTTATTGATGGCACTATTGTTCCTAAGCCCGAAAGGGACTGGAATGATAATGATAGGAAGATGGCACAGCTTAATGCTAAAGCCATGAATGTATTATATTGCTCATTAGACGCTAATGAATTTAATAGAATCTCCACTTGTAATTCCGCAAAGGAGATTTGGGATAGATTAGAGGTTACCCATGAGGGTACCAACCAAGTGAAAGAATCCAAAATTAATATTCTTGTTCACAAATATGAATTGTTTAGCATGGAACAATCTGAAACCATTGCATGCATGTACACTAGATTCACTGATATTGTAAATGGTTTGAAAAGTCTTGGTAAGACATATACTAACTCTGAACTTGTTCGAAAAATTCTTAGGTCATTACCAAGATCATGGGAAGCAAAAATGACTGCAATCCAAGAAGCTAAGGACCTCAACACTTTACCCTTAGAGGAGCTTCTAGGATCCCTTATGACCCATGAGCTGACTATGAGGCAGCATGTTGAGGAGGACACAAAGAAGAAGAAAATGATTGCCCTCAAAGCTGCAAAAGAAGAAGAGAGCAGCAGCGATGATGATGATGATGATGATGATGATGAGACTGCTCTCTTAGCAAAGAAATTTAAAAGATTTATGAGAAGAAAGAAACCCTTCCACAAGAAAAAATTTGGAGCTAAATGGGAAGGAGAAAAGGATAAAAATAAGGACAAGGACAAAGAAAAAGAGAAAGACCCCTTGACTTGCTATGAATGTAATAAACCGGGGCATTTTAGGAATGAATGTCCAAATTGAAGAAAGCCTACAAAAAGAAAAAGAAGGCTTATATGGCGACATGGAGTGACAGCGAGGAATCTTCTTCCGAAGAAGAAGAACAAAAGGAAGTCGCAAACGTATGCTTTATGGCGGACGACAACGATGAGGTAAGTTCCGACAACCCTTGCGATGAATTTGCTTTTGATGAACTTTTTGATGCTTTTAATGAACTTGTTGGGGATTTCAAAGTTTTGAAAAAGAAATATAAAATTTTGAAAAATGAAAACTTAACTTTCATTCAAGAAAAGAAAAATCTTAATAATGAAGTTAAGAAACTTAAATCTGAAAATGAAATTTAATAAAAAAAAAGAATCAATCTCTAATGAAAATGATAAACTAAAGAAAGAGGTTGAAAAACATAAAAACATAGTTGATAAGTTTACATTAAGCTCAATTAAATTAGACATGTTATTAAATAGTCAAAAAGCAGTTTTTGACAAAGCCGGATTAGGATATAACACTTTAAGAAAAAAAATCACTTAAAAATATTTTTGTAAGTGCTGGCCAAAGTAATATTACATGCTTTAAATGTAATCAATCAGGACATAAATCTTATGAATGTAAAATTCTAAAACCTAGTAAAAACTTAATATTAAAGGAAAGAAAATATGGGTTCCGAAAGGAACAATATTTGTTGCTACTAACCATGAAGGACCCAAGAAAGCTTGGGTACCTAAACATAAAGTCTGATTTCATTGCAGGAATGTCTTGTGGCCAAGAGATCAAAGAGAAAGTGGTATCTTGATAGTGGCTGCTCAAGACATATGACGGGTGACAAAGAAGAATTCATCACCCTTGAAGAAAAGAGAGGAGGAGTTGTTACATTTGGCGACAATGGCAAAGGCCAAATCTTGGGGTTTGGTAACATTCAAATAACTCCCTCCACATATATTGAAATGTACTTTATGTTGATGGTTTAAAGCATAACTTAATTAGTATAAGCCAATTATGTGATAAAGGTTTTAAAGTATCTTTTGAATCTTCTTTATGCACTGTAGCTAATCCCATTGATAATAGCATTGTTTTTATTGGAAATAGAAATGGCAATGTATACATGATTGATTTAGACAAATTGTCTACTAATAACCATTGCTTAGTTGCTAATAATGCTAATATGAATGAGATTGGTTGGTTGTGGCATCGAAGATTAGGTCACGCAAGCACACACTTAATTTCAAAACTAATTAGAATGGATTTAGTAAAAGGTCTACCTAAATTAGATTTTGAAAATAACAAAATATGTGATGCATGTCAGTTTGGAAAACAAACAAGAAGTTCTTTTAAATCTAAAAATATTGTTTCAACTTCTAGGCCACTTAGAGCTACTTCACATGGACCTTTTTGGACCAACTAGAACCACAAGTCTAGGAGGAAAGAAATATGGTCTTGTGATAGTAGATGATTACTCTAGATTCACTTGGGTAATGTTTTTAGCTCACAAAGATGAGACTTTCTCGATATTCATGAAATTCTTCAAGAAAGTAACAAATGAGAAAAACACTACCATAGTGTCTCTAAGAAGTGATCATGGAACTGAATTTGAAAATCACTTATTTGAAAGTTTTTGCAATGAAAATGGTATTAATCATAATTTTTCTGCACCTAGGACCCCACAACAAAATGAGTAGTTGAAAGAAAAAATAGGACTCTAGAAGACATGGCCCGTACCATGCTATGTGAAAGTAAACTCCCAAATACTTTTGGGCGGAAGCTATTAACACAGCATGTTACATCCTAAATAGAGCCTTAATAAGACCTATTTTAAAGAAAACACCTTACGAATTATGGCATGATAGAAAACCCAACATTAAATATTTTCATGCATTTGGTTGTAAATGTTTTATTCATAATAATGGTAAAAATAACTTAGGTAAATTTGATGCAAAATCTGATGAAGGAATATTCTTAGGTTATTCAACAACTAGTAAAGCATATAGAGTGTTCAATAAAGGAAGCCTAATTGTTGAAGAATCTATTCATGTAATTTTTGATGAATCTTTAACATCAAGTTCCAAAAGGATTGATGATGAGGAAGATACAAACATTCTCGAAAAAATCTTGAAAAACTTAATATCGATGTATCTTCAGATCATGAACAAGAAGTTAAAGATAATGATTCACCTAATGCTGATGATATATACTAATCATAATGATATAGATCTACCAAGAGATTGGAGATACGCTTATAGTCATCCCAAGGAATTGATTATAGGTGATCCATCTCAAGGAATAAGAACTAGATCATCTATGAGAAATATTAGTAATCACCTTGCATTTGTTTCTCAAATTGAACCTAAAACCATTGAAGAAGCTGAAAAAGATAATAATTGGATGCTAGCTATGCAAGAAGAATTAAACCAATTCACTAGAAATAATGTATGGACATTAGTGGAAAGACCTAAAGATCATTCTGTTATAGGATCAAAATGGGTTTTTAGAAATAAACTAGATGAAAATGGCATAGTAATTAGAAACAAAGCTAGATTAGTTGCAAAAGGATATAATCAAGAAGAAGGTATTGATTTTGATGAAACTTTGCACCTGTAGCTAGATTAGAAGCCATTAGGCTATTACTAGCATTTGCATGTCACATGAACATTAATTTATTTCAAATGGATGTCAAAAGTGCATTTTTAAATGGATTAATAAATGAAGAAGTATATGTAGAACAACCACCAGGTTTTGAAGATCACAAATTTTCAAATCACGTTTTTAAATTGCACAAGGCATTATATGGTTTGAAACAAGCACCTAGAGCTTGGTATGATAGACTAAGTAAATTTTTAATTGAAAATGATTTTACAAGAGGAAATGTTGATAAAACATTGTTTTTGAAAAGAAAAGATAAAGATTTACTTGTAGTTCAAATTTATGTTGATGACATTGTATTTGGTGCTACTAACAATCTTCTATGTCAAGAGTTTGCTAAGTTAATGCAGGGAGAATTTGAAATGAGCATGATGGGAGAACTCAATTTCTTCCTTGGACTCCAAATCAAACAAAGCAAAGAGGGAATCTTTATCAACCAAACAAAGTACACAAGAGAAATTCTAAAGAAGTTTGGTATGGAATCAATTAAACCCCTCGGAACACCAATGAGTCCTTCATGCAAGCTGGACAAAGATGAAGAAGGTAAGAAGGTTGATCAAAAATATTATCGAGGTATAATCGGATCCCTACTTTACTTAACTGCAAGTAGACCAGATATAATGTTTGCTGTTTGCTTATGTGCTAGATTTCAGTCTGAACCAAAAGAATCACATTTAATTGCTGTTAAAAGAATACTAAGATACTTAAGTGGAACAAAAAATGTAGGTTTATGGTATTCTAGAGACTCAACATTAAATCTGATTGCTTATTCTGATTCTGATTATGCTGGATGCAAGTTAGATAGAAAAAGCACAAGTGGTGCATGCCAATTTTTAGGAAGTAACTTAATCTCATGGTTTAGCAAAAAGCAAAATTCGGTTGCATTATCTACTGCTGAAGCAGAATATGTTGCAGCTGGAAGTTGCTGTGCTCAAATCCTATGGATTAAGAGACAACTTGAAGACTATGGTATCACACTTGATAAGACACCTATAAGATGTGATAATACAAGTGCAATAAATCTAACTAAAAATCCAATTCAACATTCAAGAACAAAGCATATTGAAATAAGATATCACTTTATAAGAGAACATGTAGCCAATAATGAAATTTGTCTTGATTATGTGAATACTGAAGAACAACTGGCAGATATATTAACAAAACCCTTAAGTGAAGAGAGATTTTGTTATCTTAGAGGAGAATTAGGAGTTTGTGATCCTTTGGAATAGTTTTCTGAAACTCTTAAGGACATCTATCTAGATTTCATCATTTTCTTGAAAAATCTCGATATTCAATAAGGAAATCTATCTAGATCTTGATTCATTGTTTCCCCAATTGCTAAGGAACATTTATCTATAATTTGATGATTAATTTGAATAGTTTCAAATCCTTGAAACTTGATTTTTTATCTCTGAAACTGTTAGAGTCGACTCTGACAGTTTGTGGAGTCGACACCTGAGTTTTTGATGTTCTGTCTAAGCAATTAGAGCCGACTCTGGCTTTTGTGAGCCGACTCTAATTCGAGCGCTGACAGATTTTCTGGTTCGGAGCCGACACCCAGTTTTCGGGAGTCGACTCTAAGTCGAGCTAGGTCAAAAATAAAAAGGCGGAGTCGACCCCCAATCATTCCATCCGTCTCCAAAACCTCTCCAAAAAGCTCTAAAGCCTTTCCAACTTCCCCAATCTTCTCAAAGCCTTTGATTAAACTTCAAATCTTCTCAATGGCACCTAAGAGGCGCGGTTTCGTCGGTGGAGCGTCCGTTCCAACGAGGAGACGCACTATTCGGAGGCAACCCTCGCCATCCTCCTCTTCGGCCACTCAAGAGGATTCCCCTCCTTCACCATCTTCACCCAAAGTTGATCATTTAGCCGGTAAGACCATTACAACTGGAAGAAAGGTGAATTTTGATTTCTTTGAGTCGGAAGGATTCACTATAGGAAGAAGTTTGAAAGAAATGGGGTGGGAAAAAATCTGTTCATTAGATATCCCCACATATCCAGCCTTAGTGAGAGAGTTTTACAACGGTTTAAGTAGAGGAGAAGGTGGATTAATCAGTATAGTAAGAGGAACAAGAGTGACAATAACCACTGAAATACTTGGGAATTTATTGGAAATGCCCACAATCGGTTTAATGGAATATCAACATGAGGATAGAAGTGGAGCATTGACAAGAATGCTAGGAAGAGATGTAACCGAGTTTGAGGAAATCCTGCAAATCAATTAAATCTGGAACTCAGGTTACTACATAACATCTGTGGAAGAATCTTGTTTCCAAAAATTGGTAGATTCGAGTATGTCTCGGAGCGAGACGTTCTTTTAATGGATTGCATAATTACTGGAAGGCCAGTCAACTTAGCTGGCATGATGATTGGATATATGGCAGAGGCAGCTACAAAGAAGAGATCTACACTGCCATATGGTATGATTTTGACTTTAATCTTTAGAAGCCAAGGTGTGCTCATTATGGAGAATGAACCCCTAAGAAAATTGAGACACACTGACTATTATAGCATCTCTACTATTCATCGGATGGGCTTCAAGAAATTGAATGGTGTTTGGATGAAAGGAGGAAGAGAGGAAAGAGTAGAAAGAGATAGAGCAGAAGAAACCAGAGTAGAAGACATCCCTGGACCATCCACTGAGGGACCATCTGTCCCTGATCCATCTATTGCGGGACCATCTTCAGCTGGACCTTCAGAGGCCGGACCTAGTTCTATTCCCTCACCTCCACATCAGTCTATAGCAACTTCTGGGAGATTCTCTGATGAACAAATTGGTCAGCTGAGAGCTTTGCTTGCTGAGTATGATAGTCAGAGATCTCATGAAATTACTCAATTAAAAGAAGACTTTAATCAGTTGAAGGAAGAACTTAATTCGAGACTGGACATGATCTCCTTTACCTTAAGCAATTCTGTTGAATCCTTTGGTGCTGAACTTCACAAAATCTTCGAAAGGATGGAAGGCATTGCTGATGGATCAGGATCTTATGTTCATGCAACTGGTCAACTAAGAAGGACATTGACCTTGCAGTCTCACAAATTGAAGCTTGCCTTGAAAACTTTAAGAAATCACAAAAGGATGATGTAATGGAAATCATAGGTCATTTGAAGAAAATTGTATTCAAACACATCTGACCTTGATTTTGATTTGATAGTTTGTATTTAGGAATTTTTGAATATCTAATGTATTTCATTTTGGAATGTACATAAATCAACTAATGTAATGTTTCTTACTTATGAAATGCAATTTCACATATTTGAATCCCTATGTTTTATTAACTTTCTTTATCTAAAACTCTCCTTATTGCTGATAACAAAAAAGGGGGAGAGATGGTTGAATATGCAAAGAAAGAAAGATTGAATATGAAAGAAAGATTGATATGAATATGCAAAGAAAGAAAGATTGAATATGCAATTGAATATGCAATTATGAATATTTGAAAATTTTAATGAAAGATGGCTGTATATGCATAAAGAAAGAAAGAAAGGGGGAGAAATAATTGTTTATGCAAGATAACTTGAAATGTTAATCAGTTAAAATTCGATGCTTATATAGGGGGAGCTATTCAATGCAGGGGGAGCTTAACAAAAAGCTCAATTGCAATTTTCTGCACATTTAGATTAAATATTCATATTTGATGAATTATATTGAACTCATGCACAATTTTAAAAGTTTACGTTGAATATTGGCATCAAATCCTTAATTAAAAATGTTTTAAGTTTCAAAATGACTATAATCTTTAGTTCGAATGAATTTTTGAATGCATATACTCAAAGTTTTTGTTATCATCAAAAAGGGGGAGATTGTTGACCCAATTGATGATTTTGATGATTAACAAAACTATTTGAGTATAACTATTGGAGGCTCTAATGATTTTGATTTAGTGTTTCAGATTATAAGTCTATTGAATGATCAAAATCAGGAGTTACATCGTGTTCTGGATCGAATCTAATGTCTAGGTAAGATTGCAGACATTAGAGTCGACTCCGAGAATCACAGAGCCGACTCCGAAACTGGCACGGAAGTTAGAGTCGACTCCGAGACTGTTAGAGTCGACTCTCACAGAAGAAGCAGAACGTCGATTTTTCTGGCCCCAACCTAGAGTCGACTCCGGGTAAGTTAGAGTCGACTCCAGAAAAGTTTCTTGTCGACCCCAGAAAAGTCAGAGACGACTCCGGAAATATCGTTTAAAGTGTTTCGAGTTAGAGCCGACTCCAGAAAAGTTAGAGTCGACTCCAACCCACCTGGAACGAAAAATCAAATTGCCAGATCAGCTCTAACGGTAATATTTCTATTTTACCTTATTTCTAACGGATATATTTTGCTACAAGGTACACTCCAACGGATAGTTTTCTTCCAAAAATGGTTTGAAAGAAATCTATAAAAAGGGAAGACTATTGTTAAAAAAAAAAAGATGGAAAAAGAGAACGAAAAAGAGAGAAAATCGAAAATAGAAAATCCCATTTCAAAAATCCAAAAAAGAGAGAGCCTGAATCTCAAGAGGAAAACCTTCTAGCTCAAATCCACTCCACTCCAAAAGCTCAAGAGGAATCCAAGGCATTCAAATCAAAGTTTTTGTGGATTTCCCAACTTGGAGAAAGAAGTTCAGCTTCTTGCTTTTCAACCCTTCTCAACTGCTTCAACTGTGAAGAATCGGAGCTGAGGCTTGATTCAACCTAGCAAGGAGAAGAAGAAAAGAAGAAAAGAAGAAAAGCTCAAAAGCCAACCATCTACAAATCAGGCTTTTCTAAACTTGTTATATTATTTGATTATCTGCTCATTAAGGAGCTTTGTATTTGAAAAACATATTTCATTTGTTTGTATCTAGTTCAATCTGGGGGATTGAACTAGTGGAGGTAGTCTTACCTCGGTTCAAGCTTGGTAAGCTTGTGTTAGGGTTTTTGTGCTGGTGAGCCCTTGAAAACCAGCTGGGTTCGTTGTGCGCCCGGGAAAACAACAAGTTTGAGTTGTGAGCTTGTAAAACAACTCTGCTGTAATCTAGGGTGATTATAGTGTGGACCCAAGTGAATCTTGGGAGTGGACGTAGGTGTTGGATACACCGAACCACTATAAAATCTTTTGTGTTTGCCGTGCTCTATTGACTCTATCTCTATCTCTTTTATTCACTGCACTTTATATTTACTTTGCATTTGCCTTCATTCATCTCAAGCAAACTATTTAAAAGGCTAATTTTTAAACAACCCAATTCACCCCCCCCCCCCTCTTGGGTTGTCATCTGGGCCAACACTATCCCTCCAATCAAATACAATCAGAGGGGATAAGAAAAAGTTATCATCTGGATTCATATTTTGCATTTGGTACGTTCAAAGGGATAGCCAGGAGATATCCCTAAGGATATCCCCCTGAAAAAACTCTATCCTGTACACTTATCCAGAGATAGAGTTTTTTCGTCAAACATTACCTAAAGGAATGGAAGGGGAAGGAAGGGAAAGAAAGGGTTGTTCTCTTTCTTTTGTTTGGAAAGGATGTAAGGGAAAGAAAGGGTAATATCAATCATCTTGTTTGGATTGAGAGGAAAGAAAAGAAGGGAAAGAGTTATGTGGCAATTATACCCTCCAAAATAAGGAATGAACCATGGGAATAGAAGAATGAAGAATAAAAAATGAAGGGATATTTTGGTCTTCCATAAAAGTATGACTTAAACTTTTTTTTCTCTCCTAGCTTATCCCCTGATTTAGGGGTTAACAAATTTACCTTCGCTGAGGGAGAAAGGAGGTGAACTGGTTACTCTCATTCCCTTTCACCTCTTTCTTTCATTCTTCTTTCAAACAAGATAACTTATGACATTTCTCCTTCTTTTCCTTTTCCTCCCCTTCATTTCCTTCTATCTAAAGGCCTTAAAGAAATACATCCCAAAAGGCCTTCTTCTTTTCATGACGTGCTCTTGATTTGAGGCAGTAAGAAGGAAACAAATCAACATCCTCCACTACAAAAATATAGCCTTGTAGTATAGCCGGTGTAATGACCCGGGACCTGGGCTCGCAGCACCAACGAACCCGTTTCATTACAAGAAAGCAAGACGAACAAGGTCCACACCAACTTAGGCCACTATAGCCCAAAAGGGATCCAATTGGTACTTGTTCATCTTCATTAACTAGTTATAAACCATACAACCAACTTTCAATTTTTGATGTGGGACTATTGGGAGGGGCATCACAATCTATCCCCTTTACAAAGGCGACGTCCTCGCTGCCATGGGCAATTGATCACAACCACCAGACAGGCAGGATTTTAAAGGTGGCCTCTACAGGTTTAAGAGGTGGCTCCCATCAATGTAGCACTTTGCTCCACGGCCCTCACCTTCTTTAGCCCCCACAGGTTCAAGAGGTGGCTCCATCGATGTAACACTTTGCCCTGTATGGCACTTAGCTCCTGCACTTTCCACTGGTGTATGGCTCTGATACCATATTGTAACGACCCGGGCCCTGGGCCCGCAGCGCCCATGAACCCGTTTCGTTACAAGAAGCAAGACGAACAAGGTCCACACCAACTTGGGCCACCACAACCCAAAAGGGATCCAATTGGTACTTGTCCATCTTTCTTAATTGGTTATAAACCATACAACTAACTCCCAATTTCTCGATGTGTACTATTGATACATTAATCTTTTCTCTAATTTAGTACAAGAATAGCATCCATTAGAAAATACTTTCCATGCTTAGTATTACCCAACAAGGCCCAAAATAACCATGGCCAATCTGACCAAGATAAAACGATTGCCAAGGGAAAAAGATCGAAGGCTATAGCACTCATTTAGGAATGCTAAGACTTGGATTCACGTTCAATTACCTAAAGGAGAGTTTGTAAAGTGGGTTTAATTTGAATTAAGAAAGACATTTGCGGACTGACAATTTATGGATTTATTCTAATTATCTACTTGCATTTCGAAATATGAATGCTTCTCACAAGAGGAAGTCAAAAAAGAAAAAAATTTTAAAGGCAACTTATTTTGCCAACTTTAACACTCATTATGGAGATATAGAAACTTCATATTCTGATTTGTTTGAATTGGTAATTGGCGGTTTTTATATTTGTCAAGCATTATCAAAACTTGACCCTAGCTAATAGGCTAAACAAAAGACCGATATTCTGAATTAATCAAAGGCCAATAGCAAAATATTAATCATGTTGATCAACTGTTCAAAGTCAAGTCTAAAGTGCTGCTGAATGCATGCGAAATGTAGCTGGTGGAAGCTGCTAGATATAAAATAGTCGCCAAGAGGGAGAACAACCAGTTATGATCCATTGCATGCATAGAGGCTTATATATATATATATATATATATATATGTGGAAAAACTGCTGATTATTTGCAATCAAACAGGCCCACCAATTGTAGTTATGATCCCTTTGTCAATCGGCAATTGCATCAACAACATAAGATGAGATCAAACAAAAGCATCGGATTGGATAGGGAAATGCGTTCTAATTAATTACCGCAGAAATTCATTCTCCAACTCGGGTGCGCTTTCGGCTCCTGATCCGGACGCCGATCTCGTCGCCTCGGGGTGGAAGCTGCAACACAGTCCGCACGCAAAGAGTGTTGTGAGGGTTGCCCTTTACGGAGAACCCTCCGACGCCCAAGTCAGTGGAGATCCACAGCAAGCAGATGTGAGAAGAAGACTCTCATGGAGGAAATGCTCCTTTAGGCTCTTGAGAGCTCTAATGGAGTATGAGATTCAGTGAGTGAAATGAATGCATAAGGGGTTGTTTAAGATTTACGTGCATACCTGAGGGGTTAGAATGCTGTGGTATTTATAGGTGATCACCTGATTCCTTGGACGTGCCCTGAACGGGGTCTGAGAACTGTTAGGATTCGAATCAAGTTTGTTATGAGGCCGGCAGGGTCCGTATCTTGTCAGTTAGAGGATCGACGGCTGGGAGAGCTGGTTGATGCTTTGAGGTTTAATGATCACACAGACCTAGGCCACTCTCACATATCCTAGGCCACTTCTGGGCATGATTCGTCGCTTGAAATCTTATTCAGCTATAGTGGATTCAAACTCTCCCGCGCCAGATCCCGTATAAGTATTTTGAATGCCGTAGTTTGGCTTGAATGAGGAATAACCTAGTTTTCCAAGGTATAGAATGGATCGGCTCGAATGACCGAGGAATGGCTCGGCTCGGATGGCCGAAGTATGAGGATAGCTTGAGTTACCGAGGAATAGCTTGGCTCATATGGCCAAAGTATGAGGATAGCTCGAGTTACCGAGAAATAGCTTGGCTCAGATGGCCGAAGTATGAGGATAGCTCGGACTGTCGGGGCGAGCCCACTTTGTCAGAGGTGACTTGGCCTTGTTGCTTAGATGTTATGCCAGTTGGCTAGCAGGGTGTTTGGATTGGGCACGACCCCATCGCCAATGTGAGCGGTCAATAATGCAATGATGATTTTACCCATCATCACATATCCCCACTTCCTAGTTCGAAGTGTAATTTCGGATATAGGGAGTAGAATTCTAGAGCAATCTTATTTGGGGGATTCTACTCCCTATATCCGAAATTACACTTCGGACTAGGGAGTGGGGGCATGTGATGAGGGGTAAAATTATCATTGCATTATTGACCGCTCACATTGGCAATGGGGTCGCACCCAATCTGTTGACCCAATTATTGATTTTAATGATTAACAAAAGCCATGAGTATATTTCTTATGTTTCTAATAAATTTGATAAGTGTTCAGGAATTAAGATTGGTTATTCATCAATATGTTACTTAGAAAATCAGTTTCAAGTTGAATTTAAATGGAATTTATTTAAGTTCAGAACTTGGAGCCGACACCCTAAATCCTCGGAGCCAACTCCAGAGAGTATCAGAACAGTGTTGATTTTTGGCACGCTTCAGAGCCGATACCTAAATTTCTGGAGCCGACACATGAAAAGTTAGAATCGACACCTGCAGAGTGTGGAGCCGACTCCAGACTAGTTACAGAGAGTGATGTTTTCGGACACTAGCGGAGCCGATACCTTTAGAAAGTTGGAGGCGACTCCAGATCTCGCCGAGCTGACACTTCAAAATCTTGGAGCCGACACCTTGACGGACCGTTTATTACTATTTTTAGGATCCCGATTTGGAGCCAACACCTGAAGACCTAGAGCCAACACCTCCACGTCAGAAACGGAATTTCAAGTTTTCAACGGATATATTTTTCTTACCAAATCTCTAACGGATATATTTTCTTTTGGTAAGGTACATCCAAGGACAACTCCAACGGCTATTTTTTACCTACTTATGGATTGGAACACCTATAAAATAGGATTGAATCGTTTGAAAAAATAAGAACGGAAAAACAATGAAATGAAAAGAAAAAAGGAGAAATCAAAAATCCCTCTTCGAGAATTTTCTGACCCAAAGTCTATTCACTATTCAGAGAGAAAAGGAGAAATCAAAAATCTCTCTTCGAGAAATTTTCTAAACCAAAGTCTATTCACTATTGAGAGTTAGAAGAGGAATCCAAAAGAGCCAAAAGAGCTATTTCAAAGGATTTCCTAGTTTTAAAGAAGAAGGAGAAAAGCCCTAAACCTTCAACTGTTTCTTCACCAAAATCTCTTCAAGTGCTCTAATCTCATTCAATTCAGAAGAGAACAAGAAAAGAAAAAAGAAGAAAAGCTCAAGCCCTACATTGCTTCAGAAATCAGGCTTTCTATTCCCATTTACTTACATTACATATTTGCTCATTTGAGGAGCTGTTTTGTATTCAAAACTATATTGTTCATTGTTGTTTGCTAATTCAATCGGGGGATTAAATTAGAGGAGGTAGTATACCTCGGGACAGGCTAAGGATAGCTTGTGGTTGGGTTTCGTGCTGGTGAGCCCAGAAAAACCAGATGGGTTCGTTGTGACCCCGAGAAAACAGCAAGTTTGAGTTGTGAGCTTGCAAAACAACTCGACTGTAATCAAGTGGATTATAGTATGGACCCAAGTGCTGCTTGGGAGTGGACGTAGGTGTTGGATACACTGAACCACTATAAAATCTTTGTGTTTGCCGTGCTTTGTCTCTCTCTCTCTCTATCTCACTTATTTGTGCTTAGCATTTATCTATACATTGCACTCAAGCACTTTCATATCAAAGCACATCGTTTTAAAGTGTTAAAATTTTTAAGAACCCAATTCAGGTCGCCCCTCTTGGGTTGCTATCTGGGCCAACAATTGGTATCAGAGCTTGTGCTCATGTTATCTTGATTACACAATCAAGAGTCAAAGATCCAAATGGTAGCTCAAGTTGGATCATCCTTTTTAGAAGGTCAATCCACTAATAGGCCTCCCTTGTTCAGTGGCACCAACTATTCATATTGGAAAGCAAGAATGAGGATATTCATTCAAGCTTTAGATTATGAATTGTGGAGTGTCATAATTAATGGACCTAGCACACCCATACACATAGTTGATGGTTTTATTATTTCTAAGTCCGAAAGGGATTGGAATGATAATGAGGAAAATGGATCAGCTTAATGCTAAAGTGTTGCCCAGATGGCAACCCAAGAGGGGGGGGGGGTGAATTGGGTTCAAAAAAAATTTAGCCTTTTTAAAAGACTATGTGCTTTGGAGTAAATAGTATTAAGTGCAGGATAAGTATTAAGCACAAATAAAGAGATAGAGTGAGAGTTAAAACACGGCAAATAAGGATTTTATAGTGGTTCGGTGTATCCAACCCTACGTCCACTCTCAAGTACCACTTGGGTCCACACTATAATCTACTTGATTACAGTCGAGTTGTCTACAAGCTCACAATTCAAAACTTGTTGTTTCCCCCGGGATTACAACGAACCCAGCTGGTTTTCTGGGCTCACCAGCACAAAACCCAAATCACAAGCTATCCTTAGCTTGTCCCCGAGGTAAACTACCTCAACTAATTCAATCCCTTGATTGAACTAGTAAACAGTAAATGAGAATAGAGTTTAAGATACAAGAAGGCTCCTCAAATGAGCAAATAGCAATAAACTAAACAAGGATTAGAAAAGCCTGTTTGAAGATCTTTGAATGTGCGCTTTTCTTCTTTTCCTCTTCTTCTTGAAAGGTTGAATCAGTGCCTCAGCTCAGATTCTTCAAAAACTTGCAATTGAGAAGATGGGAAAATCAGGGCTTTTGCTTCTTATTTCTTCACTTAGGAAATCCTCCGATTTTGAGCTTGAATGCCTTGGATTTCTCTTTGAGATTTTCTGGAGTTGATGGATTTGAACTTTGACTCTTTCCTTTTTGATTTCTTACTCAAGACTTCTTGGATTTTTCAATCTATTTTCTCTCAAATTTTCATCACCTTTTCAAACGGATGGTCCCCCTTTTATAGATCCCTTAATCCAGGTTTTAGGTGGGAAAACTAGCCGTTGGAGACATTTGGAATCTTCTACACACAAAGAAAATAGCCGTTAGAAGTTAGGTGAAAAGAAATCTTACCGTTGGAGTACTTTCTGACAGATAAAAAATCCGTTCCTGACAGATTGGAGTCGGCTCCAACTTTTCAGGTGTCGGCTCCAAATCGGGTGTTCAAAAATAGTAAAAAAAAAGTTGTTGGGGAGTCGGCTCCGAAAAAGGTAAGTGTCGGCTCGTCGCTTTCGGGAGTGCTCTGGAAAACTGTAAGTGTCGGCTCCAGAATAGTCCATAAAACATGCTCTCTGTTCCCAGGTTAGAGTCGGCTCTGGAAACTCAGGTGTCGGCTCCCGAAATATCAGGTGTCGGCTCCGAATTCTAGGTGTCGGCTCCGGAAACTAAAACAGAATGCACTTCTCTGTATCTCAGGTTGGAGTCGGCTCCGAGACCTTGGGTGTCGACTCCGGACCGTGCCAAAATCCCAGAAACTTTCTGATACGCCTTGGGTCGGCTCCTTACCATTTGGGTGTCGACTCCAGGCTCTGAACTTTGAAATTTCTTTTTCAATCTTGATTCAAAACATGTTTCTTTATCCTTTTTGATTGATCAAATATTTTACGCCTGTAACACTTGTTAAATTTATTAGTAACAAAATGAATATACTCATATCTTTTATTAATCATCAAAATCAATAATTGGGTCAACAATCTCCCCCTTTTTGATGATTATAAAAACATTGAGTATATGCATGAGTAAATAATAAGATTTTCAAATTTCTCAAATGTTTGTTCCTTACAGGTAAGCTCCCCTGAATGAGGTAGCTCCCCCTATGATATTCAATTTAACATCTATTCTTTCTTTTAACAGAAAATTTTAATGATTGATACCAATGAGGTAGTTATATCAATTGCAATTACTTTTCCTTATGTGCAATTAACTAGATACCAATAAATTAAACTTATGTGATTTAATGCATACAAAAGCTAAATATTTCTCCCCCTTTTTTGATTTACATTCAATGCATATACGATTTGCAAATACTTACATAACTCTCCCCCTTTTTTGTAATCAACAAAAAGGTCAGGAAGTTTCAAGAGAAATAACAAAATTAATAGATACTTCAAAGATCAAAAAGACATTCATTAAGTATCAATCATCATTTTTGATAAGTTCATTCAAGATCAAAAGACATTCATTTTTGATAAGTTCATTACATCAAAAAGTCAAGCATTACATCATTTTACAAAATGAAACTTTACTACATCAATCATCAAACTACACTTCATTACATTAAAACTTCAAACTATACTAATCATCAAAGAGACTTCATTACAAGATAATCAAAAATTAGTTCTAATGCATCTTTGCAGTTCTTCTACTATTCTTGCCATTCCTTCACTTTGAGTCTTGACAAAGGCCTTCAGTCTTTCATCAACAAATGTACATGCAGAAGCAATCTTGTCCTGAAGTTCAGCATTACATTTGGAATAGGTTTCTGAGTCTCCACCAATATCTTTAAGTCCATCAAATATGCTCTTGAGATCATTCCTTAAAGATTCTGCGGAGGCTCCAAGAGTAGATTCAATCAATCTAACTCTTTCATCCAAAGAATAAAGAGTCTCTCTCAAGTTCATAAATTGATTATCTAACTCAGATTTTATCTCTTCCTTGTGAATAGCAAAAATACCTCTAAGCTGTTCTAATGAGTATCCGAAAAACCAACAGAAGATAGATCAAAAGCAGAAGGAGCTGAGGAGCTGGAGGTACATCCTGACTTGGCTCTGGTGAGCTCTGTCTCACAGAAGGTCCTGCCTCAGAAGGGCCAGGCACATTCATCTCAGCAACCCTATCGCCAGAATGCCCTTTTCTCTCCCATTTTCCATCTACTTTTACAAATCCCATCCGGTGCAGTGGCCAAGCTGTAGTAGTCAGTGTGCCTTAGGTTCTTCGAAGGCTCATTATCAGAAATAGCTACTCCTTGACTCCTAAAAACCAAGGTTAGGATCATTCCATAAGGCAGTGAAGATCTCTTCTTGCCCCCAGCCTCAGCCATGTACCATATCATCATCCCAGCAAGATTTATAAGCTGACCAGTCAAGATACTGTCCATAACAACAATGTCTCGTTCTGAGACATACTCAAAACGGCCAGTCTTGGAAATAAAATCCTACTGCATATGTTATGTAACAGCCTTAGCTCAAGTGGCAATTGGTTTGCCCTAACCTCTTCAAATTCAGAAATTTCTCTTCCTAACATTCTTGACAATGCAGCTGATCTCTCACTATGAATATTTTCAGCAAATCCAGTAACAGGAATATTTAACAGATTTCCTAAAATTTGGAAGGTAAGATGAATCCTCTTTCCTCTTCACAGAACTGACAATCCCACCATCTCTCTAGCTAAATTCAGATAAAATTCTTTAACAAGTGCTGGATAAGTGGGTACATCCAAAGAACAGACTCTATCCCAACCAAGTTCCTTGATTTGTCTTCCAATGTCAAAACCCTCAGAATCAAAGAAATCAAAATCTACTTTTCTACCCATTGTAATAACTCGCCCAGCTAAAGTATCTACCTGTGGAGATGAGGGGCCAGGATTATCTGATGGTGTTGATGAGGAATCATCACTCGGAGTGGGTTCACGGACTGGACGCCTCGCCGTACGTTTCCTCGTAACAACGGAGCATCAAGAACCGATCCCCTACGCTTAGGTGCCATTGAAATCTTTGGGAATGATAGATTTGGGGAGTATTTGGCTTTGGGAGGTTTTGAGAGGGTTTGGAGAAAGTTTGGAAAGGGTTTGGGGAAGATAGAAATCGCAGAAGTGTCGACTCTGCCCTAATAAAGTTAATTTGGGACCACCAGGTGTCGACTCCCGCAAAGTCGGGTGTCGACTCCAAGTCGCTAACACAGTTAGCCCGAACTGGAGTCGGCTCCACTTACGCGGGTGTCGGCTCCAAGGTCAAAGACCGAGAGCGACACAGAAGAGGTGTCGACTCCTCAAATTGAGGTGTCGACTCCACTGACAGTTTCAGAGAAAAAAAATGAGTTTCAAACAGCCGAAACTTGTCAAAATAAGGTCAATAAATTTTTGAAAAATCATTGGAATATGGAGAATTAAATTGCTCAAATGACTAGATAAATTGTCCTTAAAATTATGAAAGAATCTCAAGAAATTAATAGAAATCTAGATAGTCATTCCTTAAGGGTTTCAAAATCATTCCAAAGGGTTACAAATCCCTAATTCTCCTCTAAGGTAACAAAATCTTTCTTCACTCAAAGGTTTTGTAAATATGTCAGCTAATTGTTCTTCAGTACTAACATAATCAAGGCAGATTTCATTACTAGCTACATGTTCTCTTATAAAGTGATATCTAATTTCAATGTGCTTAGTTCTTGAATGTTGGATTGGATTCTTAGTTAAATTGATTGCACTTGTATTATCACATCTAATAGGTGTTTTATCAAGTGTTATGCCATAGTCTTCAAGTTGTCTCTTAATCCAAAGGATTTGAGCACAGCAACTTCCAGCTGCAACATATTCTGCTTCAGCAGTAGATAATGCAACCGAATTTTGCTTTTTGCTAAACCAAGAGATTAAGTTACTTCCCAAGAATTGACATGCACCACTTGTACTTTTTCTATCTAGTTTACATCCAGCATAATCAGAGTCAGAATATGCAATTAAGTTTAGTGTTGAGTCTCTAGAATACCATAATCCTACATTTTTAGTTCCACTTAGATATCTTAAAATTCTTTTCACAGCAATTAAGTGAGATTCTTTAGGTTCTGATTGAAATCTAGCACATAAACAAACAACAAACATAATATCTGGTCTACTAGCTGTTAAGTAAAGTAGAGATCCGATCATACCTCTATAATATTTTGATCAACTGGCTTACCGTCTTCATCTTTGTCTAGTTTGCATGAGGGACTCATTGGTGTTCCGAGGGGTTTGATTGATTCCATCCCAAACTTTTTGAGGATTTCCTTTGTATATTTTGTTTGGTTGATGAAGATTCCCTCTCTTTCTTGTTTGATTTGGAGT
>UESW01001992.1:196354-219269 GCA_900491605.1 Calamus simplicifolius | reverse complement strand
GGGTTTTCCCGACCCCCGGCCCCTTCAAAAAAAAAATTTAACACTCATGAAAAAAAATTAACTAAAAATTTAGATTCTATTATATTTTATTGTTATTAAAAATATTTTCAAATAATTTGATGACAAATATTAAAAAAATGTGACCACTAATCTAATTTTTTATTAGATTAGTTATAAATTAATTAATTTATGTCATTAGTCGGAGCTCTTTGGATAGACTGATTGTTATGTCTTGATTATGCAATAATATTTGTAATGCTAGATAGAAAGTCTTGTTGTATTATTATTTAATTTGTAAATGTTTATGCAATAATTAATTTAAGCAGAATGTTTATGCAATAATATTTGTGCATTTGTAGTTATTTACAATTGTTATGTCTTGATTATTTACATTCTGCTTCAAATTGAATGATGCATTAAATTATGTAATGCTAGATAGAAAGTCTTGTTGTATTATTTAATTTTCAGCAACAAATTAGTAGTTTCAATGATTTATATTTTAGTCTTCACAAACATTTATATTCGACATAATAATCTTAAGAAGTCAGTGACTATATATATAGAACACTATTCCTATATATGTATAATTGACAAGAAGTTAAGAATAACAAGCATAAGTTCGATTGTCTTCGGATTTCCATATTATTAATCACAGCACTATAACCTTTAGACCCGTTTGAGAATTTGTAAGACTTAGTCTTGCAAATTCTCAAATTGTCCTGGTGGACAGTTTGAGAATATTTTTTGCGATATGTTAGTCTGCTATTAATCATCGTTGGGTGAGATTGCGGTTGTATTTGCTCATACGTTCTCCTAGTGTGGCATATATGCCACACATTTAGGAGAACATATGGGGAAATGCTGCTGAAATTTCAACGTAACCGATCGATGATAATTAATAGCAGAATAACATATCACAAAAAATATTCTTGAATGGGATAGGGCCTTACCTTTTAGACATGGAGTGAAGGTAGAATTAATTTAGGACACTTGAATGCTTGTGAAGTCTCATGATTAAACGGACCGCCTTGCGGCCCGACCCGAACTCAAGCCCTACCATTAGCCATGAACCTGTGCCTCGGTCCTTGCTAGCACGCCAAGGATCGTAGCCGTGGCTCGCCCTTGCATGGTAGGGACCTTAGTTGCCTAAAAGAAAATTGGTTTAGTTATAAATGATTTAAATGGTTGTTATTAACCTTAGTTGTGTAAAAGAAATAATTTAGTTATATATTTAGTAATACTAATATAGTTTTATTTTGTGGTTTCCTTTAATGGTTTACCAGACTTTGTATAAGTCGGTCAAAAATGAGCGGGGCTCGCTCGTGGATGTATGCAAGGATAAAAGATGGCTTGCTTAATCCAGATTTTCTGAATGGATTGGAAGAATTTATCGCATTTGCATGTAGCCAACCTGACTGGATGGATGGGCCTAGGATTAGGTGCCCATGCAACTTCACAGGTGTCAGAATAAAGCCTACAGAGATGTTGAAACTGTTAAGGTGCATTTGTGTAAAAGGGGTTTGTTCCTGATTACTATGTTTGGTACTGTCATGGTGAACCAGAGGATATTCCAGCAGCTGTTATAGCCAACAAGTGTCAATTCCCGTAGATGAACCATTTGTGAATTTAAACACATATGAACAAATGGTGATGAATGCATCGGGTAATGAATTCAATCAGAATACATTTATGGAAGAACCAAATCCAGATGCACAGCAATTTTATGATATGTTGCGTGCTGCAAATCAAGAATTGTATCCTGGTTGTGAGGGTCATTCCCAGTTGTCTACAGCTGCTCGGTTGTTGAATATTAAGGCAGAACATCGATTATCAGAAAAGGCGTTCAATTCTGTAGCTGGGTTAATCAAAGAAATTTTGCCAAATGATAATGTTGTAGCAGACAGTTTTTACTCAACAAAGAAGTTGTTGCGTGGGCTTGGGCTCCCAGTTAATAAGATCGATTGTTGCTTGAACAATTGTATGATATTTTGGGGTGAAGACTCAGAGCTGAGATGGTGTAAGATTTGTGGGCAATCGAGGTACAAAAATGGCGAAGGAGGAGCCAGTACAAGTAGGAGGAAAAGTGTGCCTTACAAGAGGATGCATTACTTTCCTCTTACTCCACGCCTGCAGAGATTATACAGATCTGAGGCAACAGCTGCTGATATGAGATGGCATGCCGAACATGAATCTAAAGAGGATGAAATGCGGCATCCATCAGATTCAAAGGCTTGGAAGCATTTCAATGAAAATCATCCTGATTTCGCTGAAGATATAAGGAATGTGAGATTAGGTCTTTGTACCGATGGCTTCCAACCATTTGGTCAAGCGGGGCAACAGTATTCATGTTGGCCTGTGATACTGACTGTATATAACCTTCCTCCATGGAAGTGCATGAAAGATACTGCAATGTTTTTAACCATTTTGGTTCCAGGACCATCAAATCCAAAGGAAAAGATTGATGTCTTTCTGCAACCGTTGGTGGCCGAATTGAAAATGTTGTGGGAAACAGGAGTCATAGCCTACGACATTTCTATGAAACAGAATTTCATCATGAGAGCTGCTTTGATGTGGACAATAAGTGATTTCCCGGCATATGCAATGTTGTCTGGTTGGAGCACTGCTGGACGTCTGGCATGCCCTCATTGCATGTATGATTCGGATGCATTTACATTGCAGAAGAGTGGTAAGCAGTCATGGTTTGATAACCATAGGAAGTTCTTGCCCCCAAATCATCCTTACAGGCGTAACTTGATCGCCTTCCGGAAGAACAAAGCAGTCACAAAATTCGCCGAACCGGTAAGGTTCGGCACGGATATATTTGATACTATAGAGCATTTGGGGTTGATGTATGCATGGGAACCGGATGCAGATAGAATAAATGGCCGTATATGTAAAGAACATAACTGGAAGAAGCGAAGTATATTTTGGGATTTGCCTTATTGGAGCACAAATCTCATCCGGCACAACTTGGATGTTATGCATATCGAGAAAAATTTCTTTGATAACATATTTAACACGGTGCTAAACATCGCAGGAAAAACAAAAGATACCGCAAAGTCAAGAGAAAAACTTAATCAGTACTGCAGAAGAGGTGATTTGAGAAGGAGTGCCGACGGGACCTATCCTAAAGCCTGTTACACTCTTGACAGAAATTCACGAGAAGTTTTATGTAACTGGCTTAGAGGGTTAAAATTTCCAGATGGTTATGCCTCAAATATCGGTAGGTGTGTGGGCATGCATAAGCTCAAGTTGTTCGGCATGAAGAGTCACGACTGCCATGTTTTCATGCAACGGTTATTACCTGTAGCTTTTCGTGAGTTGCTTCCGCAACATGTCTGGAAGGCAATTACGGAGCTCAGCTTGTTCTTCAAGGAGTTATCTGCCGCAGTCATTACTTCTGCATCCATGGCAAGGCTTGAGGAGGAAATTCCAATTATTTTATGCAAGCTAGAGCAAATATTTCCTCCCAGTTTTTTTGACTCAATGGAGCATTTACCGGTTCACTTGCCATACGAAGCGAGCATAGCCGGTCCCGTGCAGTATCGCTGGATGTATCCTTTCGAGAGGTAAATATATACATCATTAAGATATGTTGACATTTCAAATATTATTTCATTGCAAGAAAATTGGTTAATTTTTTGTTTCAACTTTATATAGGTATCTTAAGAAGTTAAAAAATAATGTGCGTAATAAGGAAAGGGTTGAAGGTTCTATATGCAATGCACACTTGGTCGAAGAAGTTTCAGCTTTTGCCTCGCATTACTTTGAGGGTCACGTCCACACGAGAAGCCGAAATCTTGGTCGTAACGATGACGTATGTGTGGACGAAGGAGAACCTAATGACGGTAGAATATCAATTTTTAAAGGTATCGGCCGTTCATTTGGTGGGCAGAAGTCAAGAAATCTTAGCAATATGGAGTATAATGCAGCACATTATTACATCCTAATGAACTGTAGAGAAGTCGATCCATATATTGAGTAAGTGTATACTTCAATGCTTAATTGGAAATTTTAATTTAAATTACAATATACCATAATATTTAATTGCTAACATCAGTTTTCATCCTTTTCATCCCATAAGGATGTTTTATGATAGACAACGACAGATGAATCCCGACATCAGTCAAGTTGCAATTGGGCAGAAATTAGAAACGGAGTTTGCTTACTGATTTTATGAATTTGTGAGTAGTATCACTCAATTAATTTCAATAATGGCTTTCATTTTTTGAATTGGATGTGAATAGCTTATTAATTTATAGGTAAACGGTCCATGGTCCACAACCGACAATATTTTCATTAAATGTCTATCACAATGGCCATTGAAGACCGTAACAACCTCTACTGGCTATTTTGTAAATGGGTACAAATTTAGATTGAACGATTAGCAGCTTCAAGAGGCACGCAGAACTGGGGCGTGTGTGTTAAAGGAGAAAGTGTTGGAGCAAATATGCAGGATTATTATGGAAAGTTAGTAGAGATGGTTGAAGTTGAATATCCCGGTTGGCCTATGAAATGAACCGTATTGTTTCGTTGTGATTGATTCGATCCGATAGTTCCTGTGGGAAAAAGGGTTCATAACGACTACAATTTGGTTGAAGTGAACCATCGACAAAGATTGCAGAAATATGACCCATTCATCCTTGCATCCCAAGCTCAGCAAGTCTTTTACTGCGGATATCCAAGTTTGCGCAACGACAAGCGAGATTGGTGGGCCGTTTCTAAAATCGTCCCACGTTCAACAATCGTATTAGAGGAGAGTTCATCAAGTCAATCAGCCGAGTGCCCTGCATTTCAAGAGGATGAGATGGAAATGCATGCAATTGAGGACGACACAAGGGCTCCTGAAACATCACTTAGAGATCTAAATGGTGATGTCCAAGAAATTGCGGATGCAAATGTTCGGTTTCCTTCCGATGATAATGAAACTGAATCGCAGTCCGATACGGCATCGGATGTTGAACCAACATTTCACGAAACAAATGACACCGATTAAACATAGAGGTTTTTTAAAATTTAACTTTTTTTAAAAAGTGTTAAATTTTTACATAGTCAATCATTAATCGTAATTTAATTGTATGAATCTTTAGTATTTTCAGTATGATGGGCAGAGGTAGATCTACCGACGACAGATGGAGTGAGCAGGGACGTAGCCCTGCTGCATCAGATCACATGAGCGTGGAGATGGAGAGTTCGGATCTCCAGCAGTCGCACAGCCTTCGATCTCTCCAGCAGTATTACCATCCAGCCGATCGGCACATACCTCCGAGAGTTCTTCCACCATCGGCCGCACCGTACTTCGACTTGATGCTCAGGGGCTGTAAGTATATACTAATTAAAAATATATGTTTATGTTTTTAAGTCAATTACTTATAATCATGTATTTTTTTAATAGATTTATTGAGCAGCATCATGTATCCAGCCACATCAGCGTCGTATTTCAGAGGCGTGCAGATCCCAGTGGCTACGATTGGCGCCACATATCTCCAGCCACGAGGGAGTTTTATTTTTCTGAGTTTCAGGTAAACTTATTAAATACAATTTATCACTGATATAAAATTTCTTAATCTTAATAAATTCAGAAACTAACTGTTTATTTTAATGCAGAAAAAGTATACCTGCCAGCCATGATGCCATTAGGGCAACATGGGAGGCTCTGACGGGACGCCGATACTCCGACATGCTTCATCGTTGGAGGTCATCAGGTCAGCATCCTGCGCACGTGCCAGAGGGTATTTGGCATGAGTGGCAGCAGGCCTGGCAGTCCGATGGCTGGCGCAGGAGGTCCGCATTAGCCAGCACGAACCGCCGATCTGAGAAGGGCGGTCCTGGCACGGGTCTCTCCCACCATACTTCGGGCTCCATTTCGATTCAGGAGCACAGACGGCGTATGGTAACAAAACATAAATATTTTAATTACTATTTTAGTTATTTACAAATATTGTATTAATATCATTTTTTTTAATGTTATAGTCTAAGCAGAAGGGCGGAGATCCTGGTGAGTTTCGTCTATTCAGGGCGACACACACCAGGAGGGACGGTTCCTGGGTCGACACGCGATCACGGGAGGTTGCGGTAAGAAATTAGATTTATGTAGTATCTGTTTAATTTCTAAAATTTTATTTCGAGAAATTTATTAACTCATTTATTGTTGATTTCATAATTTAAAGACACGAGTCGAGGAGCTTCGCTCCCAGGCATCGCAGGTCGACTCTACTGATGGGGAGACGCCCGTTGAACTCTCAGCAGAGGAGAGTCGGTGTGTGTTTTTGGAGGCTATTGGTGCCCAGCCGCAAGACCGCAGGGTCTATGGTCTGGGCACTAGAGCTTCTACATATTTTTTCCCATCAGGCCTCCAGCTCGCGAGTTTCTAGTGATCTTCCTCCCGAGCGTTTAGATGACCTTCGGAGATCTATTGCAGAGGAGGTTCGGCAGGAGGTCGAGCAGGATTTCGAGGATCATATGCGAGGCCGGGATCAGGAGATTGCAGACATGCGAGATGAGATGCATTATTTGTGGGATATGGTTAGCCGCTTGTCGCAGAGTCTCCAGCCTCCATAGCCTCCACGTGATCGCTTAGATTCTGATGTATTTTTTTCTTTTTTTATGTTGTACATGAAAACTTTAAAATTTTAATATATAAATTATTTTTGAAAATTGAATGATTATTGTTTGGATCAATATGAGTGAAGAATATTTCGATCAATATTTAAATGTAACGAAATTGTATTAACCGTTTTAATTTTTAAATTTTTATTTTTTTAAAAAAATTTATTTAGCGACGCATTAGCGACTGCAATTGCATCACTAATATTTTTAAAATATTATTATTAAATATTACGACACAATGACCTGGCATCGTAATAATTTAAAAAAATTTAATAGCGACACATTAGCTACTCAAATTGAGTCGCTATATTATATCTAAAATATTTTTAATAAATATTGCCACGCAATGACCTTGCGTCGCAATATTTTAAAAAAAAAATTTATTTGCGACGCTTTAGCGACGTAAATTGTGTCGCTATTATATCAAAAATATTATTATTAAATATTACGATGCAACTAAATGCATGGCAATATTGCGACGTAATTGAGTGTGTCGCAATATTTAATAATAATTTTAAATATTATAATTTAATTTTAATTTAGCGACGTATTTGGATGCGTCGCAATATTGAGACGCAATGTTGCATCGCAGAGAGTCGCAATATTACGACGCAATTGTGACAAATCGATATTGCGACGGACATCTGAGCGACGCCGTCATTGCGTCGCTATTGCATCGCAATAGCATGTTTAGTGACGCAATTGCGACACATTTGGGCATCGCAATATTTTATTTTTCTTGTAGTGTAAGAGCGAAGACAACTCCTTAAATAAGCTTCTTTCTTCAAATGATCTTCAGCAATAAATGAAGTCTCCTTTGGAAGTAGCCGAAGCTTTGAATTCTTTTGGAAGCTTTAATGATTCAATAAAGATGATTAATCAAAGATCTTCAAGAGCACTCACATATTCAAAACAGAGCTTCCTTTCTTTCTCACTGAACAGTCTCGGATGTATATGCAATGAATCACTCTACTGTTCACCTCTCTTTTTCTTTTTCTTCTTCTACATAGCTATTTAAAGATTTGATCTGCAAAACTATGCGTTAGACTGAAACGAAATAAATGGAAAGTAAACCGGGAAGAAATATGACCGTTGTAAACATTTTCCTTGAGCATTGAATGCACTGGTATCCATTTGAGGAAGGAAGATCTCTGCCATAATCCAAGAGATCATAAGTTAGTTTAGCTGAAAATAGAACTTAAGAAAAGATAGAGAGAGAGAAGAACTCGTCTAAGTGTTGAAGGAAGAAGCATTAGTTGGCTAGAGTTTGATTCCAGCTAACTGCTTCAAGAATTAATTCGGCCAAGAGAGGAATCTGCTATTCATTAGCTAGCTGAAGAGTGGCTTCAGTTAGCTATTTTCATGAGGAGCTCAGTTAAAAGAAAGCCTTCAAATAATAGTTAGCTGGACCAAAGGTCCAGTTAGCTACTCACAAGAAGAGCACGGCCAGAATAAAGTTTTCATGCCAAAGTAGTTAGCTGGAGGTTGACTCCAGTTAACTTATTCAAAGTTTCATACGGCTATAAGAGAGAAATTCAAACCTCTAGTTAGTTGGACCCAAAGTCCAGTTAACTGTTTCAGTGAATCACACGGCCAGAAAGAAGGAGGACAAGCTCCCAGTTAGCTGGACACAAGGTCCAGTTAACTATCTTGTAGTTTCATGCGGCTAGAAGAAAGTTCAGGCCAAAAGTAGCTAGCTGGAGGTTGACTCCAGTTAACTCATTCCAAGTTTCACATGGCTAGAAGAAAGTTCAGGCCAAAAGTAGCTAGCTGGAGGTTGACTCCAGTTAACTCATTCCAAGTTTCACATGGCTAGAAGAGTAACCAGGCCAAAAGTAGCTAGCTAGAGGTTGACTCTAGTTAACTCATTCCAAGTTTCACACGGCTAGAAGAGTAATTAGGCCAAAAGTAGCTAGCTGGAGGTTGACTCCAGTTAACTCATTCCATCATGCAAATGCCCAAGGCAGAGAATAGCTAACTCGTCAGCTAGCTGGATAGGGAGTCTAGTTAACTAACACCTTCATGCAAACGCCCAAGGCAAAGAATAGCTAACTCGTCAGCTAGCTGGATAGGGAGTCCAGTTAACTAACACCTTCATGCAAACAGCTAGAAGAGATTTATAAGAGTCATAGCTAGCTGGCCAGTTAACTTATTTGAAAGTCCATACGGCCATGAAAGCTTGTAGGAAAAAATAGCTAGCTGAAAGCCTAAACTAGTTAGCTCGTTAGCTAGCTGAAAATCAAGCCCAGTTAGCTAGATTTCAGGTTCACATGGTTTTGGAATGCAGGCAACATTTAATGGGATTTATAGAAATACCACTGACAGCCTTCAATGGGATTTACAGAATTTCCATTGACTGCATTCAGTGGGATTTATAGGATTGCCATGCAATGCTTTGAAAAATAATTTTTACATGATAAATCATCAAATATAGATTTAGTCATTTGAGAAATAAATGATCAAACATTGAAGAACCATGATAAAACATTTGGGCTTGAAGAAAAATATTTGGAATACAAATCTATTGGCTCATTTGAAAATATTTTTCATGCTATAAGAAACAATACAAGAGTTCATGCAAAGGTAGTTTTAGTCATTTATAAAACAAATATTTTGTGATACCTTTGAAGCAAAAGTCCATTTGAAAATTCATTTGCCCTTTCAAAATATTTGGACTTACAAAATATAACCACATTACCTTCATTTTACCTTTGTAATATCTTTCTTTTGATTTGTAGAGTAATCCAATTTGGAGTAACATCATCTTGATGATTCACCTGAAATTTGTTTAACTTAACCACAAGATCATTAGTATCATACTTAATTGTTTTGTGATCATCAAAATCAATATGAGGTCAACAATCTTCCCCTTTTTGATGATGACAAAACCATTAAGCATACAAAAGGAAATATATAAAATTCTCTACCCCTTTAATGTATATACTTTTCTCTTTACATGCTATTCTCTCCCATGAATTAATGTCCCATGAATATAATATATGCTAATCTCTTCCATAATGTAAATGAAGTGTATGCTATTCTCTCTCCCTTTTTATCATTAATCAAAAAGAGCTGAAAGAATGTACACAATTAAGCATTCATCAAGAAAAAAATATTAAGCATTCGTAATGCATTAAAAGGCATAAGTACATAATACAAACTATTAAGTTCAGGACTTGATCATACAAAATATAATTTCAACTATACAACAAAGATACATCAAAGTTCATCAAGGTTCATAATCTAAAATCATAAAAATAACATATATCAAGGTTCAAAATACATCAAGGTCCAAATATATTAAAGTTCACAACAAAGTTTATATTATAAAAATTCTAATCTTCAATAGTAATAAGGAGTAGCATAAATAAAATATAAAATATTAATCATTTAATAACAATTATTATTCATAACTCAATTGATACCAATTTAAAAGCTTTGAATGTAGGATCAAAATATCACTTTTTCATATTGGAGCGAGGTAGCAGTTTTATAGTTTGATATCAAAAGAAAATGCATTCAAATCATTGCCACATATAAGAGTTGATACCACTTTCATACATCAAAGCACTTATAACAGTAAGATATTTAATATTCAATACATCATAGTGCTTAATGCATCAAAGTATCTAAATATTCAAGCAAGTTTCTTCTCCCCCTTCCTAATTTAAAAACATGTTGAGATACAATATTAACAGATACCACATCAAATATTTGAGTTCAAATATGCTTACATTCTTCTCCCTCTTAATATTTCAAATTTGGTCTATATACAATAAAAGTTTCATGCAAGAAATGATACCAATGTCATATAATCCAAACATTTTATAAATGTATCATGCTAATCTCAATGTATATATGAAAAACACATAGACATTGTATAATAATCACCATATTTCTCATTGTATAATAATCACCATATTTCAATTCATATTTCATACAATAACATAAGATTTCTTACATAGGTGATATGCAAACAAGTTATTACAACAAAATGTGCACCACCTTTATCAAGTCATTTTCATTTCACACAATCAATTTATTATAAGATATGATCAAGAAATGATACCACTGATAAAGTAGGCATTTAATAATCCAAGTCTTACAATAGAATCATATCAAGCAAGGAGTAAACAAATCAAACTGATAGCAATAGTTGCCGATCATGGGCCCGCGACCCATATCACCCAACAAATGTACATTTGGATTTCTTCGTGCCAAACTTCTTCAAAATTTTCTTGATGTACAAGGATTGTCTTATGAAGATCCTCTTATTTGATTGCTTGATTTGAAGTCCGAGAAAACAATTGAGTTTACCCATTATGCTCATCTTGAACTCCCCCTACATGAACTTAGCAAAATCTTGGCACAAAGAATCATTAGTAGTACCGAATATAATGTCATCTATATAAATTTGTACTATCAACATATCATCATTCTATCTTTTAATACATAATGTTGCATTAACATTTTCACTAATAAATTTATTACTAATCAAGAACTTAATAATCCTATCATACTATGCCTGCGGTACTTGTCTCAAACTATATAAAGTTTTGTTCAATTAAATACATGGTTTGAAGACACAAGATTTTTAAAATCAGGTGGTTGATCAACAAACGCTTGTTCAACAATATATTCATTAAGAAAAGTGCTCCTAACATCCATTCAATAGAATTTAACATTCATAAAGCAAGCAAATGCAAGAAGTAATCTAATAATCTTCAATCTAGCAACAGGAACATATATTTTATCAAATCAATATCTTTCTCTTGATTATATTCTATAGCTAACAATCTTGCTTTATTTTTAATAAAATTATCATGCCCATCCAATTAATTTTTAAATACCCATTTAGTTTATTATGCATGTCATTTAGGCTCTATAAAGCTAAATTATTACATGCATCTCTAAACTATGATCTACTCCTAATATCATAAGATAGATCACTTAATATTCAATCTTTAGGGTGATTATGTACATACCTCCATCAGCATTACCTTGGGGTCATCATGATGAATTTCTTCTTCATGTATCGCTTGTATCATTGAATGCAAGGTGAGCTTCTTGACTTGACTTTCAATTTCATCTATGTCATTCAAAACCTTTCTCTTCCTTAAAAGAAGATCATTAGACTCATCAAATATAATATAAATATAAGGTTCTATGTTTAGTACAAGATTTTTCAAAATGCTGATTTTCAAATTCCTTTCTATGATCACTTCTAATGGATAAAATAGGAAAACCTTTTTCATTTAAAATTCTTCTAAGGAGTTTTTAGAAAAACTGAAGATGCTTCAGTTTTGCTAACTAAGAATAAAACTTATGTAAATAGAGAAAATTATCAATAATCACGAATCCATATGCAAAAGTTCTAAAGGTCTAGAAGTACTTCAAATCATATTTTAGACTTGAAAGAAATTCTAGTTATTTTTTTAAAAATTTGCATGTATCACAAATTTTATCTTTTTCAAAATTCAATTTTGGCAAACCTTTAACCAAATCATTTTTGAATAATTTAGAAAGAAAATCCACGTTGACATAAGCAAGTCTATGATGTCATAACTAGATTTATCAATTTTAGCATTCATGACAACTTGACATTCAATAATCTGATCATTAACAATATAAACATGACTATGCCTATGACCAATGGCTTTCATGCAGTCATCAATAGGATTCATAACTATGCAAGGAGATGATTCAACAAATAATTAAAACTTTTTTTACAAAATTGACTAATGCTAGACAAGTTATGATTCAATCCATTTAAAAGCAAGATATTATCAATAAAAGCAAGATATTATCAATAAAAGTATAGGGAGTTGTACCAATTTTATCAATGCCAATAATTTTACCTTGGCTATTATTTTCAAAGGTAACCACTCCTCCATCAATTGCATTCAAAGTGATGAATTGAGATTCATCATCCATCAAGTGTCTTAAGCACCCACTATCCAAGTATTATTTTCTTTTTGCTCCAGGGTTGCAAGACACACCTGCATCTATAATATTAAGTTTTGCTTCTAGGTACCCAAGCTTTCTTGGGTCCTTTAGGGTTAGCTAAAATGGTTCCTTTTGAAACCCATATCCTTTTAACATTGTGTGTGTGATATATATGCTTTATGTCCAGGTTTACCACATTTGAAACATGTAACTTCAATAAAATTATTAGCATGTACATAAATATTTTTCAAAATTTTTTGTCTTTTTAACGGATTGTATCCTAGGCCAGCTTTGTTAAAATAGCACTTTGATTTTCAAGAACATGTTAAGTTTAGTAGAGCTTAAAGTAAACTTGTCTATAATAGGTTTCAATCTATCTACTTCATTTTTTAAATTCATGTTTTCTTGTAATAAAACTTCATTTTCTTCTAATAGTTTATCCTTTTTCTAAAGTAAGATTTTGAACTTGATTTTTTAAATTTTTATTTTTTGAACTGAGATTTGCAAAATCATCAATTAAATCATAAAATGCACCATGCAATTCATTGAATGTAAAATCATCTAAGAAGTTAGGGTTTACCTCTCCATTGTTCGCCATGAGACAGATTTTCTTCTTTATTTTCTCATCTTCTTTGAAGCTTGATACATCACTATCGCTCCATGTAGCTACCATAGCTTTCTTTTTGAATTTCTTGGAGAATTTCTTTAGATATGGACAATCTGGCTTGTAGTGTCCTGGTTTGTTGCAGTCATAACAATTTACTTCATATTCTTTTTCATTGCTTGACTCTCCTTTCATTAATGCCCTCTTTCTTCCTTTAATTTTTTTTCTCATGAATTTCTCAAATTTAATGAGAGCCAGATCATTTTCCTCATCACTTTCACTTGAGGTGCTCTCATTCTTATCATTTAGGGCTGTACTCTTTAGTCCCAACATCCTCTTCTTTTTGGACTATTCTTCATCAATATGTTGTTGCTTCTGAAGCTCATGAGTCATCAATGAACCAACTAATTCTTCAAGAGATAGTGTATTAAGATCCTTGGCTTCTTGAATTGCAGTAACTTTGGCCTTCCAAGACTTAGGCAAGGATCTCAAAACTTTTCTAACAAGATCACCATTAGTATAGGATTTTCCAAAGCTTTTAAGCCCATTAATAATGTTAGTGAATCTTGTAAACATATCACCAATGCTTTCATATGATTCTAATTTAAATAATTCATATTCATGTACAAGCATATTTATTCTAGATTCTTTAACTTGATTGGTACCCTCATGGGTAACTTCAAGTTTATTTCAAATTTTCTTAGCAGATATACATGTAGAAATATGATTAAATTCATTGGCATCTAAGAACAATATAATACATTCATGGCTTTAGCATTCAGCTGAGCGATGCACATCCCATTTCGTTTTCGGTTTGGTAATATCAATTCCATCAGATTTAATAGTGGGTGTATGAGGTCCATTGACTATGATACTCCATAAATCATAATCAAGTGCTTGAATGAAAATTTTCATACATGCTTTCCAATAAGTGTAATTTGTGCCATCAAATAGAGGTGGTCTATTAGTTGACTGTCCCTCAGTCAAAACTAAGCCCATTTGGATTGCTAATGATCTTTGGCTCCAAGCTTATTAAAGCAATAGAAATCAGAAGCATGCTGCTCTAATACCACTTGTTGCCCAGATGTAGCAACCCAAGAGGAAAGGTGAATTGGGTATTTTAAAAATAATTACGCAGATATGTACTTATCACTAATCAAAATTAAACTGCACTACAGTAAATACAAGGGATAACGACGCTTTTAAAGCTAGTTCCAGATGCTTTTTAGCGTCGGGATATAGCCTTTTGACGCTTTTAAAAGCGTCGATAGGAAAGGGGTGGAGAAGAAGTTTACCGACGCTTTAGAAAGCATCGTAAAAAACTGTGCCGAAAGCGTCGGCAACTTTATTACTAACCAAAAAAGAAACCCCCACCCATGCCCGCCCCGCCCACCCACCCCCACCCCCGCTCCGCCCAAAACCCCCCAACCCACCCCCGCCCAGCCCACACACCACGCCCCCCACCCCCACAGTTCCTCCCCTCACCCCCCCCCCACCACCACTCCAAGACATGACGAGCTCCAGATGGATCCTCTCTATTTATTTTATGAATACCAGTTTTCATCTTGTGGCCTTATGTAATATTCCAACTAGTAATTACATTCCAAAAGAGTACTCACGTCCAATATACAAGCCATGAATGCGAATAAAACTTTATCATGTGCAAATCAACTACCAAACAAACAATTAGCCAATCTTTTTAGGAAAAAGTAATCAGACCAATTCATGTGCAAAATTATTTTGTGATCATTCATATCTTACTTCATATAAAAATCTGCAACAGGACATATCAGTTCAGAAAGGGAAGAAGTCTTCATTAAATTTGATAAGCGCTCAGGATAATAGCAAGCAATACTCAAATACATCAATCCAACAAAGTTCCACTGAATGGGTTTCCAACACAACAACCAAAGGTCAAGATTACCACAAGTAATTGAAAGGATATATTTAACAGATATTTAACCAAGGCATTCATTCACAGCCAACTTTACGGTAGCGCACTACAAATGGACAACTAAGATCTGCTCTGAGAGAGAACTTTGATGTTTTTAAGATACATATTTGTTGCAATTACTGAGATTGCAAGTTGAAAAGATAAATCAGCAAAGAAAACCAAGTAAAGCTAAAACCATTTGCCAGACTAGTCTATCCCAGAATATGGTAGACTCAGAATTCCATGAGACACTCAGTACCTACCATGCCAGTGGTTGTAAGGTACTGGTACACATGGAAGTTTGGCACAGCACCATATAGTTGCCATCGAACTTCCAGTAGTATATTGTGTCAGTACAGGAGGTGTACAGGAACATACCTGGTTTACAAATATGGTATCAGTAAACCATCGATGAGATTTCCTATATTGATACAGTGAACCATGTTTCAAAGTACCTTGGGAGCTTCTTAAATCTCTTGGAGGCTTTAAGAACAAACCTGAACATAAGAATTCAGTTCATTCAGGTGTGTGTCATTGGAAATCATGGTCCATTTAGCAAGATTACAAATGTTTTCTGCTAACCATTGGTTTTCTTGAAGAATATTGCTTCTAGATTCTTCCAACTCCTTCACCTGACGAGCTTTGTTATTTAATAGTCATATCAGAAACACAGACAAAAATGTAGTTGAGTAACATATTATGTTCATGCATGACATGTGCACATGGCAAGATACTTCTGTTGAGTATTAATTACATAAAGATGATTCTTAATTTAGAAATTGTTTTGGTTAACGTTACAAAACATTTGATAAATATTCATTATCCCACAATAAAATAGAGGAATGAAATAAGGTGATTTCTAGCTTGAAAATTACAGAAAGAATTATTGCAGAACAAACCTTTAGGCTTACAAATTGATAATGAATGAGCATGGGAAGAAGAAAATCAAGCAAAATACAGAGACATGGTTTATGATTGAACCATTACATGGATCTGGTCAGCCTTTAGGAAGATATCTACCAGCTGACAAGAGGATAAGTTACATGGATAACCTGGTGAGAAGGTGATATAAAATAATGCTCAAGCCCTGTGCTCAATGTCTGTTAAATTCTCAACTATTTAATTGACATCCTGCTTTCACAATATTTTAGTGCTAAAAGTAGAATATGATTCGACACATCAACTCAGCAGTGTGGCAAAGATTTTTTTTTTGTCTCTTTGTGGAATAGCACAAAATCCCACAGACAAAAAAAAAAACAAGTTCTTGATGGTGATGTAATAAGATTGACCACTAGTAGGTAGTAAATTAATCACAAAAATAAAGGTCAGGGAATATCTCATGTTGACTAAAATACAATTAATTCATTGATCGCAGGAAAACACCAATTAATAGGGCAAGATGAACTGGATATGAGAGGGCTGTGAGATCAAAGTTGAAGTTACCATCAACTAAAGCTATATAAGGAATTAAACAAATAAGCATTCAAGAAAAAACTAACTAGATGAGACGTGCACAAGAGGATGCTTGATAATAGCAAACCTTATTATATAACCAAATTGGAGCACAATGTACCAAGATAGAGAAAGCATACCTGCATTTTCAGACCAATGTTGGTTTCCTCCAGTCTAGCAATCATTTCCCTGAAGTTAGTCTGGACAGCCCAAGAAATAATTCAAAAGCATAAATATAACAAATAAGGATATTTTGGAGTTCTATATATGAAAGTACTAAACAACTGTAAAATAACATAACATAAAATAAAATAACATATATTCATGGTTCAATTCTATAGGGTGATCAATAAAGACATTAATTCAGAAAGGCTAGTAGGAACCTGAATAAGTCCCAGCAAAGTGATTCCAAGACTACCTGAAGCAAATCCTGCAGTCAAAAAATAGCAATTAGCATATTACTTACATAAGCTAAGCTTGAATTTGAACCACTTGGAAAGTTGCCTTCATAGGTTAAGCATGCAAAGTGTATTCAAAGCTCTTATCATACCTGCAGACACAAATAATAGTCACCGCGTTTATAGTATGTAGGGCTCTTCGCCGCCCTCCATTCCGCAGTCCCCATTCCATCTAAAAAATACAAAAGAAACACACAATCAGAAGCCAAGGAACACCACGGATGGCAAAAAGACTAGCTTGATACTACCACTCATAGTAATTATTCGCACATCAAGATAACCGGCAAATCCCACAGCGCCGAGATGTTCAGGGCCTCGAAGAGCTGGCCCTGGTTGTGTTGGCCCAGATGGCAACCCAAGAGGGGGGGGTGAATTGGGTCCTTAAAAATTTAAGTCTTTTTAACTTTAGTTGATTAGTTAGCAAAATGTGCAAGTGAGAGGCTAACTTTAATCAATACACAAGCAAATAATAAAGAGAGATAGAGAGAGAGAAAATATAGCACGGCAAACACAAGATAATTTTATAGTGGTTCGGTGCAACCAACACCTACGTCCACTCCCAAGATTCACTTGGGTCCACACTATAATCTCTTCGATTACAGCCGAGTTGTTTTACAAGTTCACAACTCAAACTTGTTGTTTTCCGGGATCACAACGAACCCAGCCGGTTTTACACGGGCTCACCAGCACAAAACCCTACACGTTGTTTTTCACGGGCTCACAACTAACCCAACACAAGCACTCCGGCTTGCAACGAGGTATAATAACCTCCACTGATTCAATCCACTGATTGAATCAGCAAACAACCAAAATAACAGAGTTTAAATATAGAAACGCTCCCCTTGAGCAAATATACAAATAAAGTATAAAAAGGGTTAGAAAAGCCTGATAAGATTGCAGATGGTTGTGGCTTTGGCTTTCTTCCTTCTCCTCTTTAACTCCTCTTGAAGTATTGAATCAGGCCTCAGCAAGATTCTTGACCGTTTGAAAACTTTGGAGTTGAGATGAAGCTTTTTCTCCTTTTGTTGAATGTTGAAAATCCTTCGATTTGATCTTTGAAAAGCTTTTGGATTTTCTTTTGACTCTTGTGGATTGATGATCTGGAGCAGACGAAACTTCCTCTTTGATTTCACTCCTTTTGAATCACTCTATTTTGAACTAGAAGATTTTTCCAATAAAGCTCTGTTTTTCCCTCTTTTTTCTTTCTTTTTTCTTTTTTTTTTTGTTTTGATTTGAAAAGGCTCCTCTATTTATAGATTCTGCAAAGATATAGCCGTTAGAAACATAGAAAAATAGCCGTTATTCAAAAATATTACCGTTAGAGCTGATGTCATCCAGAAAAAATCGCGTCCAGATTCGTGGAGTCGGCTCGAGCACTGCGTGAGTCGGCTCGAACACTCGATTCCAGAAACACCTAACTTTCAAGGGTCGACTCGAGATATGCGGGGAGTCGACTCGAGAAGTGCTCAAAAATGAGCCTCTCTGCCGTCTGAGTCGAGTCGGCTCGCACAGTCCATGAGTCGGCTCGCGAAGGTTCAGGGGTCGACTCTTGAAAACTCAAGTGTCGACTCAGGACAACATTGAAAAACAGACATTTGGGGAGTCGACTCGGAAACCCTTGAGTCGGCTCGGGAGCGATACAAAAATCAGAAAAATGTTCTGATAGACTTTAAAACTCGTCCCAAATAAATTTAAATATAAATGTGACTTGAATAGAATTGATTTGATCATCAATTCAAGACATTTCCATTAAGTTATTGATTATCAAATGAGTAGTATAAGAATTCTTTTTGAAATCTCAAGTTTAATTCATGAAATCTCAAGTATAATCTCAAGTATAAAAATTTTTTTGTTTTAATTGATTCAAGAACTCATTGAATGTAAACATTGTAGTTTATATTTTCATTTTTAAATAAACTCATGGTATTTGATAAATAATTCATTGTTTCTATTAATATATTCATGGCTTTTGGAAATCATCAAAATCAATAGAGTTGGGGCAATTATGTTTCAATAATTTCTCAACAATCTCCCCCTTTTTGATGATGACAAAAACATTGAGTATATGCATTATAAAATTAAAAATTTATGATACCAAAATCAACTTTTGTGTTCATGGAAAGGCTCCCCCTCAATGAGGTAGCTCCCCCTATGAACCTCAATTTTATAATTCATTCAAAATTTTTCAAATTCAAAAACTTAAGCAAATAAACCTTTTTCTTTATGAAATTCAAATTATCTCTTCCCCTTATATGAAACATATATTTTCTTTTTCTTATTTAATTCTCTCCCCCTTATTTAATTAGGGCAATTAAAAGCATATAAGGTTTAAACAAATCTCTTCCTCTTAAATATGATGATGCATATACGATTAAATCATATAAATCTCTCCCCCTTTTTTGTAATCAACAAAAAGGTTGAGATGCATCAGAGCATCAACTTGATTAAATTCATTCGAATTCATTCAGCATCTAAGTTATCAATTGAGTATTGAGATATTCAAAATTATATCAAATTAAACATAAGCATTCAAGGATATTCAAAGGTACTCATAATTGAAATGAACATAACTTTTCTCATTACTTCAAAAGTATGTCAAATTACATCAAAATGTAACACAATCTCATTGTAATGAAATTAAACTAACTTAAATTCATCAAAGTTCAAATACAGTCATATTAAAGCAAAACTTCCTAGATACAATCTAGTAAGGAAATCTAGAAATACAAACTATGATAAGTATCAAAATCATTTGACACGCTTGAAAACTATACTCTTTAAGTGTCCAATCATTTCCATGATATCATCCTTTTGTGATTTGTTAAAGTCATTCATAGTTACTTGTATCTGATCAACTGCAGCATCAATATCTCTTCTTAACTGATTAGTTCTATCAAGATACACATTGGATCCATCAGCTATCCCTTGAAGTCTTTCAAATATCTTCTTAAGCTCAGCATTGAGTGAATCCACATGGGTACCAACAGAAAATGAAAGTAAGTCAAGTCTTGAAATGATGTCTTCCTTTAATTCTCTAATATCTTCTCTCAATTGACCAATTTCATCTTTTCTTTGATTATCAAATTCTGCAAACATAGCTCTAAGCTGACATAACTGCTCATCTGAAAATCTCACAGAAAAAGATGAAGTCTGAGGTGGAGGAGAATAATGCATGCTAGGTCCTGCCTCAGACGGTCCAGCAACAGAAGGTCCAGCCTCGACCTCAGCTCTAATGTCTTCAACTCTGTCCTCCTCAGCTCTAACATCTTCTTGACCTTTTCTTATCCAACTACCATTAACTTTCTTGAAGCCCATGCGGTGAATAGTGGCCAATGAATAGTAGTCAGTATGTCTCAAATTTCTCCTGGGCTCACTATCACTAATTTCAATTCCTTGGCTTCTGAATAATTGTGTCAAGATCATGCCGTAGGGAAGACAGGATTTCCTCTTACTCCCACAATCAGCTATATACCATAATATCATAATGGGTAAGTTGATTGGCTTGCCTGAAACTACAGCATCCATAACAAAGATATCCCTCTCAGACACGTAGTCAAAACGGCCTGTCTTAGGGAAAAGAATCCTGCTGCAGATGTTATGAAGCAATCTCAAGTCCAGTGGCAGCTGATTGGCAAAAACTTCTTCAAATCCCTCAAAATTTCTATTCAATAATCTTGTGAGGGCAGGTGACCTATCCTCTGGGTCAAAAGTGGAAGGTCCTGATAGGGGTAAGTCCAATAATTTAGAGAGAATGATGGCAGTGACATTCAAACCAACTCCTCTAACAATGCTGACCAATCCATTGTCCCCTCTAGTCAAATTTTTATAAAACTCTTTAACTAATGCTGGGTATGTAGGACAGTCTAAGGAGCATATCTTTTCAAATCCCATTTCCTTCAACTGTGACCCTACAAGCAATCCCTCTCTCTCAAACAAATCAAAGTCAAACTTCCTTCCTGTAGTAATGACTCTACTCGCAAGGTGATCTACCTGAGGAGTAGTGGCAGTAGGAGCAGGCGAGTCGTCCGAAGAGGAAGCAGGCGAAGAGTCCGGAGTCGGCTCGCGAACGGGTCGACGCACGGTCTTCTTTCTTTTCATCCCGGCACCGCTACTACTAGCACCACGGGTTTTGGGGGCCATTGAATCAAAGTGGAATGATTGTTTAAGGATTTTGGAAGATTTTGGAAGGTTTGAAGGGTTTTGGAGGGTTTTGAAAATGATTTGGAATGATTAGAATCGATCGATGGGTCGGCTCGTGCCCTAATAAAGCGATTTGGGACCACGTCGAGTCGACTCGCGCAAAGCATAGAGTCGGCTCGGGTAAGTCACAGAGCGCAGACTCGATCTCGAGTCGACTCGCTCAGAGAAGGGGTCGACTCCTGAGTTTCAGCAGAAACTCGAGTCGACTCCGATACTCTCGAGTCGGCTCCGAAACCATTTCAGAGTAAAAAATCAAAATTTTTCAGAGTGTCTGAAATGAACCCGGATTTGATCTTTGAGTATGATTAAAAATCATGGATTTTGATAGATCAAATTGATATGAGTTCTAGATAAAATTTCCTTAAGATTTTGAGAAATTGAAAGAACTCTAGATATATTTCCTTAGAGGTTTCAAAATCTATCCAAAAGGGTTACAAATTCCTAACTCTCCTCTAAGATAACAAAATCTTTCTTCGCTTAAAGGTTTTGTAAAGATGTCAGCTAGTTGTTCTTCAGTGTTTACATAATCTAAACAAATTTCATCATTAGCTACATGTTCCCTTATAAAATGATATCTAATTTCTATGTGTTTTGTCCTTGAGTGTTGAATGGATTTTTAGTTAAATTGATTGCGCTAGTGTTATCACATCTTATGGGTGTTTTATCAAGTGTGATACCATAGTCTTCAAGTTGTCGCTTAATCCATAGGATTTGCGCACAGCAACTTCCAGCTGCTACATATTCAGCTTCAGTAGTTGATAATGCAACTGAATTTTGCTTTTTGCTAAACCATGTGATTAAGTTACTTCCTAAGAAATGGCATGCACCACTTGTGCTTTTTCTATCTAATTTACATCCAGCATAATCAGAATCCGAATATGCAATTAGGTTTAATGTTGAGTCTCTAGAATACCATAAACCTACATTTTTGTTCCATTTAAGTATCTTAAAATTCTTTTAACAGCTATTAAATGTGATTCTTTAGGTTCAGATTGAAATCTAGCACATAAACATACTGAAAACATAATATCTGGTCTACTTGCTGTTAAATAAAGAAGGGATCCGATAATACCTCGATAATACTTTTGATCAACCTTCTTACCTTCTTCATCTTTGTCCAGCTTGCATGAAGGACTCATTGGAGTTCCGAGGGGTTTCATTGTTTCCATACCAAACTTTTTGAGTAGTTCTCTTGTGTATTTGGTTTGGTTGATAAAGATTCCCTCTTTGCATTGTTTGATTTGGAGTCCAAGGAAGAAGTTGAGTTCTCCCATCATGCTCATCTCGAATTCTCCCTGCATCAACTTTGCAAATTCTTGACAAAGAGAATCGTTAGTAGCACCAAAAATAATGTCATCTACGTATATTTGTACTACAAGTAAATCTTTATTTTTTCTTTTCAAAAATAGTGTTTTATCAACATTTCCTCTTGTAAAATCATTTTCTATTAAGAATTTACTTAACCTATCATACCAAGCTCTAGGTGCTTGTTTCAAACCATATAAAGCTTTGTGCAATTTAAAAACGTGATTTGAAAATTCATGATCTTCAAAACCTGGTGGTTGTTCTACATAACTTCTTCATTTATAAATCCATTAAAAATGCGCTTTTAACATCCATTTGAAATAAGTTAAAATTCATATGACATGCAAATGCAAGTAATAGCCTAATGGCTTCTAATCTAGCTACAGGTGCAAAGGTTTCATCAAAATC
>UESW01001992.1:160425-185835 GCA_900491605.1 Calamus simplicifolius | reverse complement strand
CTATTTAAGATGTAACATGCTGTGTTAATTGCTTCCGCCCAAAAATACTTTGGTAAGTTGCTTTCGCATAGCATGGTACGGGCCATGTCTTCTAAGGTCCTATTTTTCTTTCAACTACACCATTTTGCTGTGGAGTCCTAGGGGCTGAAAAATTATGATTAATTCCATTTTCAGAACAAAAACTTTCAAATAAGTGATTTTCAAATTCTGTTCCATGATCACTTCTTAGAGATACTATAGTAGTGTTTTTCTCATTTGTGACTTTCTTGAAGAATTTCAGGAATATCGAGAAAGTCTCATCTTTGTGAGCTAAAAACATTACCCAAGTATATCTAGAATAATCATCTACAATCACTAGACCATATTTCTTTCCTCCTAGACTTGTGGTTCTAGTTGGTCCGAAAAGATCCATGTGAAGTAGCTCTAAGCCCTAGAAGTTGAAACAATGTTTTTAGATTTGAAAGAACTTCTAGTTTGTTTTCCAAATTGACATGCATCACAGATTTTGTTATTTTCAAAATCTAACTTAGGTAAACCTTTAACTAAATCCATTTTAATTAGTTTTGAAATAAGGTGTGTGCTTGCATGACCTAATCTACGATGCCATAACCATCCAATATCATTTATGTTAGCATTGTCAGCAATTAGGCAATGACTACTTTCAGATAATTTGTCTAAGTCAACTAAGTACACATTGCCATGTCTATAACCAGTAAAAACAATGCTATCATTAATGGAATCAGATACTATGCAAATAGAAGATTTAAATGAAACATTAAAGTTCTTATCACATAGTTGGCTTATACTAATTAAATTGTGCTTTAAACCATCAACATAAAGTACATTATCAATAAATATAGATGGAGTTATGCGAACTTTACCAAGGCCCATAATTTGACCTTTACCGTTATCGCCAAACGTCACAACTCCACCTTTCTTTTCTTCTAGGGTGATGAATTCATCTTTGTCACCCGTCATATGTCTTGAGCAGCCACTATCAAGGTACCACTTTTTCTTTGATCTTTTGGCTACAAGACATTCCTGCAACATAATCAAACTTTATGTTTAGGTACCCAAGCTTTCTTGGGTCCTTCATGGTTAGTAGCAACAAAAATTGTTCCTTTCGGAACCCATATTTTCTTTGCTTTAACATTTAACTTGTTGTTATTATTTAATGTTTTGCATTCAAATGATTTATGACCTTTTTCATTGCATTTAAAACAAGTTATATTACTTTGGTTGGCTTTTACAAAAATATTCTTTAAAGATTTTTGTTTCCTATATGTATTATAACCTAGGCCAGCTTTGTCGAAAACAGCTTTTTGACTATCTAAAATCATGTTTAGTTTAGTTGAACTTAAGGTGAATTTCTCAACAATGTCTTTATATTTTTAACATCTTTCTTTAATGAATCATTGTCTTTAACTTGCTGTTCTTTTTCTAAAGCTAAGGTTTCTAATTGATCTTTTAAATCTTTTGTTGAGTTTTTAGTTTCAGATTTCAACAAATCTATTTCTTGATTAAAATTATCTCTTTCTTTGCTAAGTTCTTCTTTTTCATTAGTTAAGTTCTTAACTTCTAAAGCTAATTCATTTTTACTTTTAGCTAAGCTAATATTGTCATTTTTCAAAAACTATACTTCTTTTTCAAAGATTTAAAATCAATCATAAGTTCATTGAAAGCCTCAAACATTTCATCAAATGTAAATTCATCATTTGAGTTTTCAGAACTTACCTCATTGTCGTTGTCGTCGTTGTTGGCCATGAAGCAGATATTGGCAACTTCCTTTTGTTCTTCTTCTTCGACGAGGAAGATTCATCAGACCATGTTGCCATGTATGCTTTCTTCTTTTTCTTGTAGGCCTTTTTCAGCAAAGGACAATCATATCTAAAGTGCCCTGGCTTTTTACACTCATAACATACTAAGGGCTCTTTCTCTTTTTCTTTCTCCTTGTCCTTTTTCTTATCTTTTTCTCCATCAATTCTTGCTCCAAATTTCTTTTTATGGAAGGGCCTTTTTCTCATAAACTTTCTGAATTTTTTGGCCAAGAGAGCAGTTTCATCATCATCTTCATCATTACTTTCACTGCTGCTCTCTTCCATTTCTGCAGTTTTGAGGGCAAGTGTTTTCTTTCTTTTTGTTTCCTCCTCAACATGCTGCTTCATTGTCAGCTCGTGGGTCATTAGGGATCCTAGAAGCTCCTCTAAAGGTAATGCATTGAGGTCCTTTGCTTCTTGGATAGCAGTGACTTTCGCTTCCCACGATCTTGGTAGTGACCTAAGAATTTTGCGCACAAGGTCAGCATTAGAATAAATTCTACCAAGACTCTTTAAACCATTCACAATATCAGTGAATCTAGTGAACATGCATGTGATGGTTTCAGTTTGTTCCATTGTAAACAATTCATATTTATGAACCAAAATATTTATTTTTGATTCCTTAACTTGGTTTGTTCCTTCATGTGTTATTTCCAACCTATCCCAAATTTCTTTTGCGGAATTACATGTTGAGATTCGGTTGAATTCATTAGAGTCTAAGGAACAATATAAAATATTAATGGCTTTAGCATTTAATTGAGCCATTCTTCTATCATTATCATTCCAATCCCTTTCGGGCTTAGGAACAAGAATGCCATCAACTAAGTGTGTGGGTGTACTAGGTCCATTAGTTATTACTCCCCACAATTCATAGTCAGAAGCTTGAATGAATATTCTCATTCTTGCTTTCCAATATGAATAGTTGGTTCCATTAAATAAAGGAGGTCGATTCGTAGAATGACCTTCAGCAAAACATGAACCACTTTGTGTTGCCATAAGGATCTTTAGCCCTTGATCGTGAGATCAAATTCTAAATGAGCACTTGCTCTGATACCAATTGTTGGCCCAGATGGCAACCCAAGAGGGGGGGGGGGTGAATTGGGTTCTTAAAAATTTAAGTCTTTTTAACTTTAGTTGATTAGTTAGCAAAATGTGCAAGTGAGAGGCTAACTTTAATCAATACACAAGCAAATAATAAAGAGAGATAGAGAGAGAGAAATATAGCACGGCAAACACAAGATAATTTTATAGTGGTTCGGTGCAACCAACACCTACGTCCACTCCCAAGATTCACTTGGGTCCACACTATAATCTCTTCGATTACAGCCGAGTTGTTTTACAAGTTCACAACTCAAACTTGTTGTTTTCCCGGGATCACAACGAACCCAGCCGTTTTACACGGGCTCACCAGCACAAAACCCTACACGTTGTTTTTCACGGGCTCACAACTAACCCAACACAAGCACTCCGGCTTGCAACGAGGTATAATAACCTCCACTGATTCAATCCACTGATTGAATCAGCAAACAACCAAAATAACAGAGTTTAAATATAGAAACGCTCCCCTTGAGCAAATATACAAATAAAGTATAAAAAGGGTTAGAAAAGCCTGATAAGAATGCAGATGGTTGTGGCTTTGGCTTTCTTCCTTCTCCTCTTTAACTCCTCTTGAAGTATTGAATCAGGCCTCAGCAAGATTCTTGACCGTTTGAAAACTTTGGAGTTGAGATGAAGCTTTTTCTCCTTTTGTTGAATGTTGAAAATCCTTCGATTTGATCTTTGAAAAGCTTTTGGATTTTCTTTTGACTCTTGTAGATTGATGATCTGGAGCAGACGAAACTTCCTCTTTGATTTCACTCCTTTTGAATCACTCTATTTTGAACTAGAAGATTTTTTCAATAAAGCTCTGTTTTTCCCTCTTTCTCTTCTTTTTTTCTTTGAATAAAAATCTCTCTATATTGCTCTCTTTGATTTGAAAAGAGCTCCTCTATTTATAGATTCTGCAAGAATATAGCCGTTAGAAACATAGAAAAATAGCCATTATTTAAAAATCTTACCGTTGGAGCTGATGTGTCATCGTGAAAAATCGCGTCCAGATTCCGTGGAGTCGGCTCGAGCACTGCGTGAGTCGGCTCGAACACTCGATTCCAGAAACACCTAACTTTTAGGGGTCGACTCGAGATATGCGGGGAGTCGACTCGAGAAGTGCTCAAAAATGAGCCTCTCTGCCGTCTGAGTCGAGTCGGCTCGCACAGTCCATGAGTCGGCTCGCGAAGGTTCAGGGGTCGACTCTTGAAAACTCAAGTGTCGACTCAGGACAACATTGAAAAACAGACATTTGGGGAGTCGACTCGAAAACCCTTGAGTCGGCTCGGGAGCGATACAAAAATCAGAAAAATGTTCTGATAGACTTTAAAACTCATCCCAAATAAATTTAAATATAAATGTGACTTGAATAGAATTGATTTGATCATCAATTCAAGACATTTTCCATTAAGTTATTGATTATCAAATGAGTAGTATAAGAATTCTTTTTGAAATCTCAAGTTTAATTCATGAAATCTCAAGTATAATCTCAAGTATAAAAATTATTTTTGTTTTAATTGATTCAAGAACTCATTGAATGTAAACATTGGTAGTTTATATTTTCATTTTTAAATAAACTCATGGTATTTGATAAATAATTTATTGTTTCTATTAATATATTCATGGCTTTTGGAAATCATCAAAATCAATAGAGTTGGGGCAATTATGTTTCAATAATTTCTCAACAGGTTGGCAGCCCCATCACCGTAGAGGGCAAAGGTCACGGTCTCGTCCTTGGAGTACTTTTGAGCAAAGGCCACACCGCAGCCGAGAGGGATCTGGGCACCGACGATGCTGTGGCTGCTGAAGAAGCCGGCCTCCTTCTTGTAGAAGTGCATGGAGCCACCCTTTCCCATGGAGCAGCCAGTGCTTTGGCCCATTAGCTCGGAGAAGGCCTCGATGAGGGTTCCACCGCGGCCGAGGAAGGTGCAGTGGTTGCGGTAGGCGGTGATGATGGAATCGCGCTTGGTGATGGCTGCCTCCATGCCGACGGCGACAGCCTCCTGGCCATCGTAGAGGTGACAGAAGCCACGGATGAGCTTGGCCTTGTAAAGGGAGTCCGCGGCGATCTCCATGCGGCGCATCAGGGCCATGTCACGGAAGAAGGAGAAGATCTCATTTGGGGTGGTGTCCACGGAACGGGAGGGGGCTCGATCTTGTGGCCGGTGAAGGGAACGCTCATCTCGATGGTCAGGACGGTCTGGTCGTCAGCGACAGAGGCGGAGAAGGGGCGGGAGAAGGGCAAGGCGGAGAGGGGGTGGGGAAGGAGCTTAGAGAGGGGGGAGGAGGAGGAGGAGGAGGCGAGGTGGCTGACGAGAGGGACTCGATCGGGAGCTCGAGGGGGCTAGGGCACTGGTGAGGGGAGGCACTCGATCGGGAGGGGGTGGGGGGGGCTAGGGCACTGGCGTTGGGGTTGGGGGGAGGGGGGGTGTTTCTCGATAAAAAGCGTCAGCACGCTACATAAATTCCTCACGCTTACCCAAAGCATCGGCAAAAAAGGGTTGCTATTCCTAATTTTTACTGTAGTGCTGGCAATAGTGTAGTAATGTGAACACAATAATATCACAGAAATTATGTAAGCAATCACAAACACAAGAAGGTTTACGTCCACTCCCCAAAAATCCTTTGGGAATTTTACTCCAATCGTAAAAAATGATTACAACCTCTAGCCTTCTTTGGTTAGCCCACTTGTTACACGGCATAAGGTAGCCAAACCCCTAGCCTTCCCTGGCTAGTCTTCTTGTTTCACGGCACAAGGAAGCCAAACCCCTAGCCTTACCAAGCTAGTCCTCTTATTTCACGGCACAAGGAAGGCAAATGACCAAGGGTTAAACCTAACCCTTTTACAAGAATATGTTCAAAAAATTTAACAAGGAGAGCTCTTAATCTGAGCAAATATTCAAAATAAATACTTTACAAGAGTGAAGACAACTCCTCAAATAAGCTTCTTTCTTCAAATGATTTTCAGCAATAAATGGAGTCTCCTTTGGAAGTAGCTGAAGCTTTGAATCCTTTTGGAAGCTTTAATGATTCAACAAAGATGATTAATCAAAGATCTTCAAGAGCACTCATGTATTCAAAATAGAGCTTCCTTTCTTTTTCACTGAACAGTCTTGGATGTATGCAATGAATCACTCTACTGTTCATGTCTCTTTTTCTTCTTCTTCTATACAACTATTTAAAGTATTTGATCTGCAAAACTATCCATTAGACCGAAATAAAATAAATGGAAAGTAAAACGAAAAAAAATATGACCGTTGTAAATATTTTCCTTGAGCATTGAATGCACTGGTATCCTATTGAGGGAGAAAGATCTCTGTCATAATCCAAGAGATCAGAAGTTAGTTTAGCTGAAAATAGAACTTAAGAAAAGATAGAGAGAGAGAGAGAAGAACTCGTCCAAGTGTTGAAGGAAGAAGCATTAGTTGGCTGGAGTTTGATTCATGCTAACTGCTTCAAGAATTAATGCGGCCAAGAGAGGAATCTGCTATTCATCAACTAGCTGAAGAGTGGCTTCAGTTAGCTATTTTCATGAGGAACTCGGTTAAAAGAAAGCCTTCAAAATAATAGTTAGCTGGGCCAAAGGTCATGTTAGCTACTCACAAGAAGAGCATGGCCAGAATAAAGTTTTCATGCCAAAGTAGTTAGCTGGAGGTTGACTCCAGTTAACTTATTCAAAGTTTTATACGACTGTAAGAGAGAAATTCAAAGCTCTAGTTAGTTGGACCCAAAGTCCAGTTAACTATTTCAGTGAATCACACGGCCAGAAAGGAGGGCAAGCTCCTAGTTAGCTGGACACAAGGTCCAGTTAACTATCTTGAAGTTTCATGTGGTTAGAAGAAAGTCCAGGCCAAAAGTAGCTAGCTCGAGGTTGACTCTAGTTAACTCATTCCAAGTTTCACACGGCTAGAAGAGTAACCAGGCCAAAAGTAGCTAGCTGGAGGTTGACTCTAGTTAACTCATTCCAAGTTTCACACGGCTAGAAGAGTAACCAGGCCAAAAGTAGCTAGCTGGAGGTTGACTCCAGTTAACTTATTCCATCATGCAAACGCCCAAGGCAGAGATAGCTAACTCGTCAGCTAGCTGGACAGGGAGTCCAGTTAACCTTTATGCAACGCCCAAGGCAGAGAATAGCTAAATCGTCAGCTAGCTGGACATGGAGTCCAGTTAACTAACACCTTCATGCAAGCGGCTAGAAGAGATTTATAAGAGACATAGCTAATTGGCCAGTTAACTTATTTGAAAATCCATACGGCCATAAAAGCTTGCAGGAAAAAATAGCTAGCTGAAAGCATAAACTAGTTAGCTCGTTAGCTAGCTGAAAATCAAGCCCAGTTAGCTAGATTTCAGGTTCACACAGTTTTGGAATGCAGGCAACATTTAATGGGATTTACAGGATGCCACTAACAGCCTTCAATGGTATTTACAGAAATGCCACTGACAGCCTTCAATGGGATTTACAAAATTGCCATTGACTGCATTCAGTAGAATTCATAGGATTGCCATGCAATGTTTTGAAAATAATTTTACATAATAAATTATCAAATATAGATTTAGTCTTTTGAGAAATGAATGATCAAACATTGAAGAACCATGATAAAACATTTGGACTTGAAGAAAAACATTTGGAATACAAATCAATTGGCTCATTTGAAAATATTTTTCATGTTATAAGAAACAATATAAGAGTTCATGCAAAGGTAGTTTTAGTCATTTACAAAACAAATATTTTGTGATACCTTTGAAGCAAAAGTCCATTTGAAAAATTCATTTATCCCTTTCAAAAACATTTGGACTTGCAAAAATACAACCACATTACCTTCATTTTACCTTTGTAATATCTTTCTTTTGATTTGTAGAGTAATCCAATTCAGAGTAACATCATCTTGATGATTCACCTAAAATTTGTTTAACTTAACCATAAGATCATTAGTATCATACTTAATTATTTTGTGATCATCAAAATCAATATGAGGCCAACAAACTATTATTTATATTATATACAAAAATAGAATTATTACAAAATAATAGCTGTTATCTAAATTTATTTTATTGATATATAAATAGTGAAAGGTCTGAATTTAATGTTATATAGGTTTTATTTTAAACCATTTTTTCATGCATTAAAACATGATTAAACTCTAAAAATATATTTGAAGAGCCGGCATCTAAATTCCATTGGTAGCAAATTAGAAAAATTTTTTTCGTGTTTACATGAAGGCTTTTTCTATCATGAATGGATTAGTGCACTGAATAAATGATGGGAACGATCAACAATGTATTCACTTCATGATGATTTCAATTTTCTAATAAAAAGCATATTGTTTCTTTTCTTTTCTTTTTGAAGAAATTGTCAAGGCCGAAATTTTTTTCATAAGCAAACTTTATTAAAAACATAGATATTTATACGAGAAGATTATAAAGTATGAGAATATGCAAAGGGCATAACGAGGAAATAAGAGAGAAGATTACAAAATGGTTTATGTGAGTTCAACCATTTTTCGAGACATAGATTACCTTGAAAGCTGAAACTATTTATAATCTTATGCAAAATTGCTAATGAAGATGAGATCTCTTTGAAAAAGATCCTAAAATTCCTTTTCTTCCACATGTACCATATAAATGATATGATCAACTAGTTCCAACTTGTTCTTCTAGCAGCCGAAAGGTTCCTTCTCCATGCTAGCCAAAACTTAGGAAAGACTGAAAGGCAATCTATTTACCCCAACTACATTAGCCAGGAGATCCATAATCGCTCTCAAAAATAGGCATGCAATGAATAAGTGGTCTACTAACTCTTGGCTTCCTCCACATAGCACGCATTCAGTACTAACATGTCAACCTTTCTTTACCAAGATATCTCTGGTATATAGTTTATTGCGTAGAGATAACTAAAGGAATATCTTCACATTCTTTGTGATGCAAGTTTTTTAGATAATGGTGGAAAAAAGATACATGATGCCCCGATGATTAACAAATTTGTAGAAAGAATCGATGTTATATCTACCATCACTATAGGGCTTCCATACTAGAATATCTATTACTGGTGATAGTCGAATGGCTAAAAATCGACTCTAAAGTTGTTCAAACTCTATGTACTCTAAAACTATAAGGGGGCTAGACAACTAAAGTCTCCATTATTTGACTAAATGACTCCAGATTGATGCCACATACTTATACTTCTTAGTAGTTCGCTCATACAAATCCTTGAACATATATGCTAATGCAATAGGAGTTATCTAACAATCCTTTCAAAAATCTGATATTCTTTTTGTTACTAAGTTTGAAGGACATACAATTCTAAAAGGCATCTAAATCTTTATAGATATCCTTTCGAATTGGAGAGGGGCTCTGTATTCTCTTCCTTCACCACAAAACAAATCGGTACTTGGAGTAGTAGTTTTTGGAGACCAGTTTTAACCATGTGCTATTGCCTTCATCTTATCTATTTAAGAATTTCTAAGCCCATTTGACCAATAATCCCAAATTCATGTTCTTGAGATTTCTAATGCCTAATCCTTCTTCTATCTTGTCCCTACATACAGCTTCCTAGTTAATTGGATAGTAAACCCACTGATCGACTCTTTCCTTTCCAAATGAATGCTCTTTTTAGCTTTTTAATTTTTTAATTTTTTAAATTACTCAAGATGAAGTCTAACCTAAGTTAAGTAGGCACAAATTTCGTTCGATGAATAGCAATATGCTTTTCCATAATACAAGCCTCCTCTCAATATTTTTATAAAAGGCTGCTAGTACTGTTTGAATAATCTCTTATCACATAGAGGTAGACCTTGATATCTAAATAAAAGTTCACCTCTCTTACTTATCAACGTGATGGCAAAGAAAAGGACAATCCCTTCTTCCTCCATTTTAGGTAGCTTACCGAACTCCTGCGAAAGTTGATTCCGAAACCAAACACATTGTCAAAGGCAAGAAAAAAGGCTTTGACTACAACCGGATAAAAAGAAGAGAGTTATTAGCAAAATAATTAAAGGCTTTTTATATCACAAAGACAAGACGGACCCCCAATTTCTTTGATTAGGCCCATTAATCCACCCTACTTCAACACATTGATAGCACATTCGCAACCTGCAGAATGAATAGGGAATGACTTCGATGGGCCATGGCGTGCCCTACACGCACGCGGCTAATGGCATGCCCGGTGCGCACTTCCTGTGTCGAAGACGGTGCAGAAAGACTTTTCCAAATGAATAAACCAGGAGATAGTGGGCCACCTTGTTGGAGCCCATGGTGACACTTGATCCACATTCCAGGACATCCATTTACCAGCACACCAACTTCTGTTAAGCCAAGGAGGGAGAGCATCGAACCAATCCATTGAAAAGGAAATCCCCGAGCTACTAACGCCTCTACAAGATAGCCCCAATTCACTCTATCAAATGCATTCTTAAAATCTTGTATAGAACCCTAGGTGTACCAAGCTTCCTTCAAAAAGATAGCACTTCATGAGCAGTAATGAAAAATTTATAGACCTTCCCTAAAAATAAATTGCCATGCCACTTTTTTAGTACTTGCATAGTAGGTAAGAATGGAACGGTAATTAAGTTAAACGAGCAAACCTACTCTTATGCACGTCAGCAAAATGTTTCATTGAATAAAATATAAAGCATGTACAGATATATTAAATTAAACATTTACTTCCTTATTATTCAAAGGACAAGCAAATCTACTCTTATGCACGTTATCAAAATGTTTCATTGAATAAAATATAAAGCATGTGTGCATTAAGTTAAAAACTTACTTCGTTATTATAAACTGATTCAAAGGATAAGCAGCCGAATTGACACAGAGCTCATGTAGCTTTCTGATGTGTAATATTTTTTTCATTGCATCAGTGAATAGGACCCTGTCCAACGTTTGACTACCATTTTATGTTTATCTCATAAAAGATATTCATTTTGTCTTCTCTGGCCCCCAAATAGAGCTAGACTTGAGATTTGCTTATTGTTGATTTCTATTTACTATTTTTCTATAAGATAATTATTAAATGGACAATAGATTATAAAATTTTTTAACCAACTGAAATTATCGATAGGCCTTGCTCAAGTGGTCCGCCTGCGACAAGACATTGCGGGCAGGCGCCGGACCGCCCAAAGTCACGCAGCTCTTTCACGGGCATCCAATGCCAAGTTGGATGGCATAGACTGCCAATATCGCCGTGATGCTCCGAGCCTTGCATATCGCAACCTCTTTAGCTTGTATTGACCCCCTACCCTACATTTCCGAATAATTCCACCTCATACATGGCTTCCCCAAACCTTAACCCGCCCATGAATTTGCCTCCTCTGCCCGTAACTCCACTGCAAGCGCCTCCATCATCTTCTTCTCCTCCGCCGGCCCTTACAGTGGCACACGATCAGAGTGCGGCAGCATCCGAAAGACAGGATCAACGGCCGCTACTCCTTCCGTCATCCGCTAGTGTGGCGACACGGTGATCACAGTAGAGGAGGTGGAAGACAGGGAACAAAGGAGAGAGGAGGAAGACGGGGAACAAAAGAGAGAAGAGGCCAATCTATATGAAGAATGGCTCAAGAAGATGCAAGGCTGGCTCATGGTCCTCGCCATCCTCGTCGCCTCTGTAACATACAGCGCTGGAGTAAACGCCCCTGGTGGCTTCTGGCAGGATGACTCTCCAGCCAACGCTACCAACGGACACACTGCTGGGAATCCGGTGTTGGCTGACAAAAGTCCATTTCGATACCGTATTTTCTTCGCATTCAACGCCAGCGCTTTCCTGTCGTCGATCGTCGTCATCGTGCTGCTCTTGAAACGGAGCTACTTCCATTCCGAGTTGAGGCTACGATTGCTGTCGGGTTCTCTGCTTGGATGTCTGATCGGTTTAGTGGTGGCTTTCTCCGCAGCCAGCACTAGAAATCGTGCCGACGTTATCCGCATCTTGGATGCGTTGGTTTTCAACTTCTTGTGGATTTCTTTTTTCTCCTGGGTAGTCAAGTGGATACTCAAGAAGCAATCATCAACAACGCGGCCTATGTCGAGCCAAGGAACGAATGTTGAGTTAGAAACGATGGGACAACAAACTTGATCGACCAGGTCGAAATTTGCTCGATATGTTGCTGATATAAGCTTGTACTTGTTTCTTAATTATCATGCCATGACTATCTCGGAAATAGCTGTGCCAAAAAGTATATGTAAATTTCAAATATATCATTTGCCTGTAATGCCATGAAGATAATATTTATTTAGCCTATTGAATCTTGTATAATTATTTAAGTTTCATCTGATGTACAATCATGATAAAAATAAATACTTATCGGTACGAATTGCCCTACTAGTCAATATTATAGTGATGATTTCTTTGAAGTTACCTTCCATATGTGCTCTGAAAATAATATTTATATGCATAGATCAATGAGTTAGCTGCATGATTTGTATCCTCTAAATGTGATATTAATGCCACTAGAGAATTGTAACTAACTTGAAGGTCCACTAAAAATAAAAAAAATAAACTGCAGAAGAGATAGGCTAACTCAAGTCAAATGATCAGAAGACTAGTTACGGAGGCCAAAGATGATTTCACTTTACTCTTGTGGGTGAATGTTACTAAAACATTCATAATATGAGATTCATGATTAAAATATCTTATATTTTTCTTTTTAAAAGGAAAAATTGTAATGGTCCACAACCACCTCATACAAAGTAAATTAGCTGGAAGGTTTCCTTGTTGATCTAAAAAAATTAAATTCAAATGCAAACAAATTCAATCATCAACATAATGATTTTGTTTACAGTATCCATAAGTTTACATGAGCTATGAGTCTAGCCTGCTTTCATATTATTTCTAACGTATTAGAATCTTATTAAAAAAAGATTAGTCGAAAGATATTTTTTAGATTTTTTTGATGATACAATAATATATATATATATTAAAATAAGTTGAATGAATATATAGTTAAATGAAGATAGTAAAAATAATAATGTCAAGATATATGCGCGCGTTATAAACTTGAAAGGATGAAATGAAATATGAACATACTTGAAGATTTATAGGAATTGCATAAATTAAAGATAAAATGATGGAGAATCAATTAAGATGATTAATTAGTGATGCACAAGAAACTTCTGAGAAGGAAAGATGCTCTGATTTTTATTAAAAATGGTAAGAAAAGAAGGCGATGAACTATAGTAATATGGATGAAGATTATGAGAAATAATATAGCGAAATCTAGAAAAATATCAAAGGTCACCCTATTTTGCTTGAAAACGAGAATCCATAAGCAGATATTAAATAATTGAAAAAATGATTTTAATTATAATTATGATTTGGTGCATTTTGTCTTTGCCAAATAAAATTAATGAAGAACTTATTTTTTGTACTTTATGATCTTGATGAAATTAGTGAAACATCGAGCCTCATTCTCATCCTTGAAGTATGTTCATATGAGGCCTCAAATGCTTGATTTTGCTTCTTGTACTCCGTTTGATACAAGACATGGCAATTTCTTATATCTTAGTCCCGATAGGTTTTCCCATCACATACTTAGATTTGTCAAGTGCAAAGAATGAAATTTTGTAATAACTAAGTATAGATGTCACATAGGAACTTTTCCTGCAAAATCTTCTGGAATGGTTCGTTTATGATTGTCCTTTTCAAATTGGGATTGCTTAAATCAATGAGTTTTACAAAAAAAAATGACTTATTATGATGAATTAATTCATCGCAACAGGTACAAAAGTCGTCGTAATAAATTATTACGATGATAAAAAATTTCATCGTAATACATTACAAATCATCGTAGTAATATGTTGTCGTAATAACCTATTACGGCGACTTATTTTCGTCGTAATAGCTTCCTATTACGGCGAAACCTATCGTCGTTATATATTTTTTAAAAATTAATTTAATTAAAATCTTATTACGACAACTTATTTTCGCCGCGAAAATAAGTTCGTAATAGGTTTTTATTTAAATTTAAAATTTAAAAAATTATTACGACGACTTAGTTTCGCCGTAATAGGGTGATATTACGGCGAAAATAAGTCGCCGTAATAAGATTTTAATATTTTTAAAATTTAAATAAAAACCTATTACGGTGACTTATTTTTGCCGTAATAGGTTGATATTACGGTGAAAATAAGTCACCGTAATAAGATTTTAATTAAATTTTAAAAATATTAAAATTTTATTTTAATATTTTTTTGTATTGCACCTGTTACAATAATATAATATTAAAGCAACGATACTAGAAATAATTTTCTAATATAAAAGTTTCACAAAAAAATTAATAAAGTTTTCATTCATTTCAATAAAATCATCATATACAATGTTTCAAAAAATACATAATTTAAAAAAAATACATGTACTATGGAGGTGAAGTCTGCTGGGATCCACTAGGATGATATCCAGGCACTAACTGTCGCATGAAAGCAGTAAGCTCAGCAGTCGTCGCCTTTAGATCCTGGATAGTCTTCTCTTGCTGAGTGAGTTTATCCTCTTGCTGAGCGAGCTTATCTTCTTGCTGAGCAAGCTTATTCTCTTGTTGAGCGATGAGCTTTCGGCACTCATGTAATTCACCTTTAATTGTGAGTTTTCAGAAGATGAAGAACTACCTCTAATTCTTGATGTACCCTTCGGTAATGGACCCCATCCTCTTTTATAACCAGATCTAGAGCCTAAAACCTCCTCCAAAATGACATCCTCATTGATTGGTTCTACTGTAGAGTCCTGTGAGGAAAGTCGCTCTATTAACTGTGCCTGCAATGAAAAGAAAACAAATTCAATATGTTTAGTATAAAACATTACATTCAATAATATTATATTTTTAATTGATAAAACTTACATGGGTTTCTTCAGCTTTTTCATTTATCCATTGATTCTTCTTTTTATCAAAATGAAGAGTATTCCACAGATGAAGTCTTGATGGCTCCTCTCCCGTAACAGGATCTCTCTGAAAAGAAACAATAATAATTTAAAACAATAATTTAAGACAATAATCTAATACAATTATCAATGTATCAATGGAATAATCTAATACAATGTATTAATGTAATAATCTAATACAATGTATCAATGTATCAATGTAATAATCTAATACAATGTATCAATGCATCAATGTAATAATCTAATACAATGTATCAATTCATCAATGTAATACAATTATCAATGTATCAATGTATCAATATAATAATCTAATACAATGTATCAATGTATCAATGTAATAATCTAATACAATGTATCAATGCATCAATGTATACAATGGAATTTTTTTTTGTGACATCAAGATGTTTTCTGAATCTTTGATATATATATATATAGTGAATTTGTTATGTGCCTTGGAGGATTAGCAATGCATTTTTAACACCATCAGTTGATGATTGAACAACAATCATTGAAAGACACAAATCTTGATTTTTGCTTGGCTGGTACAGGCCTGAGTAGGAAACAGCAAACAATCAGCATCAACTCATAGTATCATCCTCATTCTAGAAACGCAAATAATGCTCTCCAGAAACGAAACAATTAGATCAAATAGTAAGACGTTTGGTTTTTTTTTAAAAAAAAGTAAACACACAGGTTAAGTACATCAGGTGTTAAAATGATTTTAATCATGAACTACCCTAATTAAATTAAACAGGTTAAACAAGACAAAAAAAGCCGTTAGATTCCTGTTCCAGAATGTCATATTATGTAGATGCTTTAAATTTGCTGTCTGCTCGATTTGTTCCAAGTCAAGCCAAAGCTCTTTTTGGGTAATTTCTCAAAAGAATCCAGTAAACTAAGCTTGGTGTAATTTGAATGAAAATTGTATAAAACCATGGAAGAATGGATCCTAAGTATCCCAATCAGGTCAGTTAAAGTTCTGGTAGAAAGAATAAATCATTTCATTGGACCTCAAGGTTAAGTCTTGAAGAGTTACTCAAAGTAAAGTCTTAAAAGCTTCAGAAAAAGAAATTAGAAAGCTTCATTTGAATGCAAATTATTGCAAAGCTTCATGACTAAAATGGAAATTACTAAACTTCATGACTAAGTCATAATGTGTTTCTAGATTGTTATTGGCATCAATGCATTGGTGAATATATGGCTATGAACCCCTAAAAGATTTGGTTCATGATCCATTCCCTATCACCAAATCTAGCACTCAACATAGATGCTGGATCAAATCTTTCATAAATATGACTACACTAGATTTATAACACTACAACAATATCAGACCACAAAATACATAAATATAAAAGCACTAGGTTCACAGTATTCCTTACCATATCATAAGAGTGAGCCGGTATAGACTTCGATCCAGTGAGAGCAGCATATGGCTGCAATTCCCGATTAGATTTATTTGTTTCTGATTTTTTCTACATCAAAGAATTAATGAAAATGGTTACATGAGTTTATAAAAAATATAAACTATTAAAATATTTGTATGGATGTATTTACCTTATACTCATCTGAATAAAAGTAATCACATAGAAAGTCCAGTCACTCTGCGAGACACGAGATGGCTTATTTTGTTTTGCTAAGCTCACACTTGTGTCCCCACCGTGACTAATGAAGTGGATATGAAGCCGATATCTAAATTCTCGATAAACTTTATTCATTTGAAACTCAATACCTTTTTTAATATGATCTAAATTCATATCAAGATCGAACTTCTCCTGCAAGTATATATATATATATATATTATAAAAGTTATAAGGTATATTAAGTACATTAAACGTAATCTAAAGTAATCTAATACAATTATACTGACCTGAAGTCGATCGATCATAGATGCTTTCTGTGCATCAGTGATCTCACTCCACTTTCTGACCGCAAGTGGTGCCATGTCACGTACAACCACTCCTATCTCGGTCAGAAACTCAGAGCGAAACTCTCCTAATGGTCGTCCAACCTCAGGTGGCAGAAGAATAGGCAACTTCTGTCCACGACGCGTATCAATCAGATGTGCGGACTTGTATCCGCGAGCAGGACCTCGGCCCTTCTTCTTTGATGATGTAGCTGCAAAACATAATGAACTAAATTAGTGCAAAATAACATAAAGAAATATAGCCAAATAATATAAGTTTAAAGTAGAGTTATTACATGATGCGCCGACAGATGACCCCTCTGTCAGAGCTGGAATGTAAGGAGAATCATCTCGCCTCGATGTAGCAGGAGTATCTCTCGAAGACATCTGCAAACAAACATACAAACTAGAATTAACAAATAAGAAAGTATAAGAACATATAGTTATAATAAGTAAAAAAAAAATGAATGCTACCAAATTAATCACTGTCATCACTAATATGCTCATTTTCTTCATCATCCTCCATATCAGAACTATGTATAGATCCCTCACTGTCATAATCAGCTAGTGTGTCGTCCTCCTCAACATCTTCGCATATAAAGTCATCTTGACCGACATCACTTTGACCTCTAATGTTTTCTTGAATTGCAACTATTTCAGCATCAGTGTCCGTACGCCGAGATGTTATTAAGTCCATGTTAGGTTGCTCACATGTGAATCGAAGGGCTGCTGAATCATCTTCTTGATATACTTCTTCCTGAACATCATCATCCTTTTTTGGAATATCCCACAAATGACGATGACTAACCTTGTATACCACTTTCCAATTAGAATTGTTCTTCAAATCATCCAAGTAGAAAACCTTTTCAGCTTGTGATGCTAAAATGAATGGCTCATGTTTGTACCATTCTGAACTAATATTTATACTTGTAATATTATAATGTTGTTGCATTCTCCTGTGCTTTGGTTCAGTTTCAAACCATTTGCACTTGAACATTATCGCCTTACAACCTTTAACAAAATGAAATTCAAGGACCTCTAATAATATACCATAAAAGTTAATTTCTTCTCCTAGATGAGTAGAGGGAACACAAATGCCACTATTCTGTGTTTTATGGCCGACATCCCGAGTAACAGTGATAAATTTAACGTCGTTCACCACACAGCCAGTATACGAGAACACACGACTGTCGGGACCAATAGCCAATGAATAAAGCTCATCAGTAGCTTCAGATGCCCCAGCAAAATGCTTATTTAACATCTGGATAAACCAAACATCAACGTCATTTGAAATAAAGACATATGATATATTAATTGACAATATAAATGAATGTACGGGCTTACTTCATTTTTAAACCACTCCAAAAATCTTTCCTTTTGTAATTGGTCCAGTTGTTCCGGTCTAGTTGGATTTAGCTGATCAATGTGTTGGCTATAGAGAACATTACGCTAATGAGCACTATAGAAAATTGCATGATATGAAGAAATAATTTTACAAGTATACTTACTTGAGAAATGGTTGCACCTCTGGACAATTATTGATGAGGTACCAATGTACTTGTTTTAAAGTTTTATCATCTAAATGCACCATTCTTCCTTTTCCAAGAGGCCGCCAACGAGTTGCAAATATATTTAATTGCTTGTCCAAATGGCTATCCGAATCAAAATTTCGTTCCGGACGATTGAATTTTGTTTCTATGCCTCGAAGATACATTGAACAAAATGTTAGAGACTCGTTGACAACATAAGCTTCTGCAATTGAACCTTCCGGACGAGCCTTATTACGTACGTATTGTTTATACGTACCAAGTGCCCTTTCAAAAGGATACATCCATCTACTTTGAACAGGTCCGGCAAGTAAGGCCTCGTAAGGCAAATGAATTGATAAGTGCACCATAACGTCAAAAAATGCTGGTGGGAAAATTCGTTCAAGCTTACATAAGATCACCACAATCTGCTCTTGTAACAACTCCAAATCCCTAACATACAATGTCCTTGAACAAAGTTGTTGGAAGAAATTAGAAAGCTCAATTAAAGTACTACTCTCATGTTTCTGCAAGAATGGTTGAATGCCAATAGGTAACAATCTTTGAAGTAGTACATGACAATCATGTGTCTTCAAGCCGGATATCTTTCCATCACCTTCATTTACGCACCTTGAAATATTGGAAGAATATCCATCGGGCACCTTCACAGATTTTAGCCACTTACAGAATTGTCTTCTTTCATCTAATGTTAAGGTGTAAGATGCAGGAGGCTTATAAACTCTATTACCTTGAGTTTGTAACCACAACTCCCTTCGGATCCCCATTGAAGCCAGGTCCTCTCTTGCTTTATATGTGTCTTTTGTCTTACCTTCGATGCTTAATAAAGTTCCCACGACATTGTCACAAATATTCTTCTCAATATGCATTACATCTAAGTTATGTCTCAATTTTAATGATGACCAATACTCCAACTCGAAGAAAATGCTCTTCTTATACCAATTCAACTCATTTGGTGCACGCTTTCGCTTTCGATGTTTATTGTTTGGATGCTTTCCGGACTGTTCAGCAGCTATGTGTTCTAATTGCATTAAAATTTCTTCTCCGGTCAACATTTTTGGTTTGACTCCATGCTCTCTACTTCCATCATGGAGTCTACTATTTCGCCACTTGTGATAAATAGGCAAGTAACGGCGATGTCCCATATAGCAAATCTTGTCTTTCAGCTTTTTGGATGAGGTTTGCTCATTACAAACTGGACATGCCTTATAACCCTTTGTGCTCCAACCAGATAATAATGAGTATGCTGGAAAATCATTTATAGTCCATAAAACAGCTACGTGCATCCGAAAACTCTCTTTGGTAGATGCATCATATACATCAACACCTTCGGTCCATAAATGTTTAAGTTCATCCACTATTGGCCTTAAAAATATATCCATATCCCTTCCTGGAGATTTAGGACCGGGGATAAGCAACGACATCATAAAGAATGTCTCTTTCATATATTTCCATGGAGGCAAGTTATAAGGTACTAAAATGACGGGCCACATACTGTATGCATTACTCATGTTCCCAAATGGATTGAATCCGTCTGAAGCAAGACCTAACCTTACATTTCTTGGTTCACTGGCAAAATTAGGATACTTTTGATCAAAATCTTTCCATGCTTCTCCATCTGCTGGATGCCGTAACACCCCATCTGTGATCGGTCGCTTATCATAGTGCCACCTCATATCTTCAGCTGTATATCTTGAGGCATATAGACGTTTCAAACGAGGTGTGAGTGGAAAATACCGCATAACTTTATAAGGTATCTTCTTACCTTTGTCTTCAACCACTTGGTACCTAGGCTCGTTGCATACCGGACATTTTTCTAAATAGGCATTCTCCTTCCAAAAGATAGCACAATCATGCTTGCATACATGTATGTTCTCGTAGCCTAAACCCAACTCATTCATCTTCTTTTTGGCCTCATAGTGCGAAGATGGTATTCTAGTACCATTCGGAAATGCCTCTTTTAATAGTTCAAGCAACATATTGAAAGACTTATTTGTCCACCGATTGAGGACCTTAATGTGCATTAACTTCACTAAGAATGTCAAAGAAGAAAACTTTTCACATCCAGGATAAAGCTCGGATTCCACCTCATTGAAAAGATCATCCAATTTCTTACTGTGATCGGTCCTTCCATGGTCAGACATCATCGGATTGTCATCATCATTGCCAACCTCAGTGTGAGCACCACTTGGGCCAGCGATGTCCTGCAATGCTTCGACCATCTCATCTTGTTCCCTTTCTGGGTCATCATCTTCATTCTCATTTTCATCTGAGACATTGCTTCCAAACTGTTCTCCATGAAAATACCATGTCTGATACGTCTTCGAGAAACCCTTTAACATACAGTGTAATTTAACTAAATCAGGCTTATGCCATTTGCCATTATAACACCGCACACAAGGACAACGTATCTTCCCTTCTTCATTAACATGAAGCCTTGCCTTTTCTATGAACTTCTTAATACCGGCATCATATTCTGGACAATTTCGTTTCTTATGTATCCAACTCTTATCAATCGCATCGTTGGTGACGTACAACAGCTGTTTGTTGCAAGGATATGTTAGTGATAAAATTTCCCTTTTTTTATTCAGTGAATTGTCCTACTATAACATGTCAAAATTAAGGAAAAGATTGGTAATAAAAGGACATTTTCAACATATGAATCCAAAAACTGGTAAAATAATGATTTCACAAGTTAAAAGAAACTCCATCACAATCAGTAACAATCTTGCAATGGAGAATAGAACACCTTCAAAAAAACTCAAGAGCTAACATACCTTGAAGTACTATAAGCTGTTGTGTTTGTACCTATTTAAAATTTTGAAAGCTACTCACTGAACTATGCGAGGATGTGTAAACTGGTGCATGGCAGAAGTTGCATAAGGTTGGAGATGTTAAAAAGCAAGGACATGCTAGTGATAACATTTCCCTTCTTTTTATTCACTGTATTGTCCTTATATACCATGTCAGCATAACATTATGTTTTAGAATGGAAGCATGGTGAAGAAGGAAGATATGGTAATGGAAACAAACCAATGTTGGTCTGTATGTTGTTTATGTTTAGAATATGCTATCTTTAGACAGACCATAAACCATATCTTTCCTCATATTAAAAAAAGAAGTCCTTAAACCACATCTAATCAAATCCTACCAAACAGGGCCATATCTCAAACAGATTCGCCATAATTCTGATTTGGATTTGATCAAGCTAATATCAGTACAACTAGCTAGCATATCTTAGCAATACAGAATATTTCATCACACAATTCTTGCTTATATGATGATGTAAATGTTAAGGACACTCTAGACCCCCGACTTCTTGGTCTTAAAAAAATGCTAGCTTTAAGAACAAGTGATAGTACTTACTGCCTAACTGGAGAGCAGACAGCCGATGTGTTCCACTTGTTACTACTCAATAAAAGTCTCTTTTCTGATACCATGACTTGAAATTTTTTGTTTTTGGTTTTGCTTCATTTGATTCCTATGATGTAAAGATCTTTATGGATTTTGATATCCATGCATTGTCTGTCTTGCTGTATTCAGATGTTCTTGAGTTCTCACTACTCTGGGGTGGATCTTGCACCTCAATTCCGGAATGGAGAATATTGGAAAAAGGTTTTTGGCCCTATGTTTATTTACCTTAACTCCTCTTCGGAAGGGCCAGATACACAAATGCTCTGGAAGGATGCAAAAATGCAGGTTATAATATATTCTTTTTACTATATCTGAAAAGAACTGTCTTTGGGTATTTTTGAGCTGAGTTCATGCAGTAACACAATATCAACTCTGAAAATGCTAACCAATTTGATAAGTTAATTGCTGGCTTTTCTTGCTAACAGGGTTTTAGCCTAGTGGCTGCACCCTGCTTCTGTTAAGAGAACATTCTAGTTTCAAACCTTGTGAGGTGTTTTCAAAATGTTTGACATGGTGATTCTTACATCAATTCTATGAAGTAATTAGTGTTGCTCCCCCTTTATCTCTTCCATAAATGCTAATAATGAAAAAAGGATGGAATATCTAATGAAAGTTATGTAATGGTTTAACAATTATACATGAAGACTGACTTTTATTATTAAATAAAAGCCATTGAGCATGGAAAGAGCTTTCTCTGATTACCGATATGAAATGCTTTTCTGTGTTATTGCAAATTCTGAACTATTTATGCTTTTTTTTTTTGAACAAAAGTTGAATTCGAGCAACTAGTTTAGAATTCTAGTACTATTAATGAATTACAGGAAAACTTTTTTAAAAAATTAGTGCATTAATTCAAAATGAATTTACACATGAAAAATATGGTGTAATTAATAGTAGATGCAACTAGATCATGCTCACGTTTCCTTGCTTCTATTTTGTGTATTCAGATGCAGACAGAAGTAGAGAGTTGGCCTTATAGCTTTCCAGCTTCAGAGGACTTCTAAAAGTCCTGGCAATGAGGTTCTGTTAGTGGAAGATTACTTGTTCGAGACAGGTAGGCTTTATTCTCCATTTTCATGTACTCACTTATAATTTAATTAGTTGTTCTGGTTTTAGTTATATTAAAGTGCATAAGAATGCATTTCATCAAGTCCTAATTGTTATATATATATATATATCTCAAACATATATTTAGAATAATATTATTGCTGTGTGGTGAAAAAACATCTTTGTGCATGAGGATAAGCCACCATGCTAAATAAACATGGGTTTACTTTTTATGTTACAAAATAACCAAAAAAAAAACTTCTTTTGAACATTCTAGCATGGTTTGCATTACTCTCTAGGGATGATATGCATAACAATGGGCTTACTGCTTGGTGTGAGATGATTTTCATATAATCAAGTTGGGATGTGTTCCTCAGGTATATAAAGGGTGAAGACATATATGCAAATGATGGTTATGTTGGTTTGGCTTTACCAGGAGAAGCAGGATCATGGCAAAGGGAATGCAAGGTTGAATATGAAAGTTTGGCCTTTTTTGTGCACGTAATGATACTTCAACCTACTGTTTGTGCTTTATTAAAGCATGTTCCATAAATAACAATTCTAGCATCTTACCTGCTATGATTTTGTCAGGGATACCAATTTTGGACCAGAGCAGATGCCAATGGGAGTTTCTCAATTAGAAATGTTCCATAATAATGACTTCTTCTAGCTTTGGCAAACATCTGATGCACTTTCTTAATTTTTCAACCTAACCGCCCGAAACATTAGAATCACCCTCATGCCATAGCAATTAGGAGTTCAAAGCGCAGGGCATATAACTGTGTAAAAGAGAGAAAGATGGGCAAAACAACAAACAAACTTGCAACAACAGCCAGTGCAAGTGAGGAATACCATGATCAAGCATGCTGTCAAACAGCAAGGTCGCCTGGCATGTTAAAAGGCAAATAGGAAGACTTGCCTAGAGCAATAACAAACCCAATAGGTTATTTGGAACTCCAAATGGTACAAGAAAAGAAGTTCATTGTTGCAGCCCGAATAATAGGGGAAAAAACGTAGAAAAGAAGTACCTCCTCAAGTACTCGACAATGTAAAAGCGAACTTTTCCATGCGCTCATCAATTAGAAAACATCTTTTCTATGTTTTAATCTATGTTTTATTGGTATCATTATACATCTCAAGTTACTTCTTTGTTTGCATCATTAAAGAAACATTCAATTCATCATAAATTACCAATAATAACTTTCAATTGAACTTGTAGAGCTTTACAGTAAAATAACAAGAGAACTTTATAAACCCCCCAAATCATCATAAAACAACAAAATCGAAAAAAAAAATCCAAGTGAAAGAAGAATCGCGAGCAAGAGGGTTTTATAAAACCCTTCTTCTTCTCACCTGTCCGAGGGCTGACAGAGAGGAGCTCGACGTCCGGAGGCGGAGAGGAGCTCGGGGGCTGACGGCATCGGGGCTGACGGCGGAGAGGAGCTCGGGGGGAAGACGGAGGGAGCAAGGGTTTCACGAAATAAAATCGCGCAAGGGTTTGGGTGGAGTATTAGGGGACCTTATTACGACGAAATTAACTTTCATCGTAATAAGGTCCCGTAGAAAGAAAGATTTTTTACTATATTATGACGAATTTTTAAATTCGTCGTAATACGTCGTTTTATTACGGCAAAAAAGTATTTCACGTAATAAAAAAAGAAAAAAAATAAAAAAAATTAAAATCATAAAATACAATGTGGACTTATTACGACGAATTATAATTCATCGTAATATCTATTTATTACGGCGAAATTTATTTCGCCGTAATAAAAGAAAAAAAAATAAAAAAAAATAAAAATTATAAAATACAACGTGGACTTATTACGACGAATTATAAAATTCATCGTAATACGTCTCTTTATTACGGATAATTTATTTTGCCGTAATAAAAGAAAGAAAAATAAAAAAAATTTAAAATCGTAAAATACAACGTGGACTTATTACGACGAATTATAAAATTATCGTAATACGTCTCTTAATTATGGCAAAAATTTATTTCGCCGTAATAAAAAGAAAAAAATAAAAAAATTTAAAATCATAAAATACAACGTGGACTTATTACGATGAATTATAAAATTCATTGTAATAAGTCTCTTTATTATGGTGAAAATTTATTTTGCCGTAATAAAAAGAAAGAAAAATTTAAAATTTAAAATCATAAAATACAACGTGGACTTATTACGACTAATTATAAAATTTATCGTAATAAGTCTTTTTATTACGGCGAAAAAGTATTTCACCGTAATAAAAAGAAAGAAAAAAAAAAAAAAATTAAAATCGTAAAATACAATCGGGACCTATTATGACGAATTTTATAATCCATCGTAATAAGTCTTTTTATTACGGCGAAAAAGTATTTCACCGTAATAAAAAGAAAGAAAAATAAAAAAAAATTAAAATCGTAAAATACAATCGGGACAATTTACGACGAATTATAAAATTCGTTGTAATAAGTTTTTTATTACGGCGAAAAGTATTTCCGTAAAATAATTGTTACGACGAATTTAATTTTATTTCACCATTATAAATAAACCTATAACGACGAAAATATTTCACCATAATAGGTTCGCCATAAATACCCTCAAGAAATCATTTTAAACCTACTTTGTCACGATCCGAGTAAGTTATGACCACACAAAGACCACGATAAGTAGCTAGGACCCACCTTGGCTAACGTAAGCCTCAATTAACCTAGCAATCAAAGCAGATAACATCAAATAAAGAGATTGTATCCATAAC
>UESW01001992.1:107369-156100 GCA_900491605.1 Calamus simplicifolius | reverse complement strand
GCCGAATTATCTAAATATATACATCTTTTACATAAAACTAAACAAAAAAGTACATTCTTAAACCAAAACATATTCAAAGTAATCCAGATGTTGTATAATATTTCAATAGCCACCATATGCATTGATGAAGTCACCTTTATCCTTCGGAAGCAGAAAATATTGAGACAATATAAAGAGCCAGCTAAAAGACCATATAAGTATGGTATGAGAAATTTTTTTCATGTAGTGAGACTGCATTCGCCATCCAAAGCTCTCTGATTTTTTACTCATCATCCCTTTTCCAGATGTTTTAGTTTTATGCTCATCATCTCTTTCCAGATGCTTTCATAAAATTTTGGCAAACTTCATATTAAAAATTACAAATGTCTCAAAGAAAATAATTAAAAAAAATAAAGATACTAGTTTGGCCTACCAATATTACATGATAAAATGCAATGGTTAAAGGTATATTGCTCATTTTAAAAGATAATGAAGATTTCGATGGAATGTTCATGTCAAGAATCATCACTTCCCAACATCATTGTCAGCTCTACATATCTTTAAGCCTAACAAACAAGGTTAAATCATCACTTTCACAATACTAGTGGGCATGTCGCTTGCAACTTTGCGGGTTTGTATTTTCTCGGGTTCGGATTAATTACAATCCGAATCCGACCCAAGTTGTAAATCGGTCTGGGTTCAATCTGGATTCTTTGGATTTGGATTAAGTAAAGTAGAGTTTGAGTATTGCTGCAAATCAGATTTGACGAATCTAAATTCATCTCAAATTGCACCCCTACTTGTGATCCTCCAAATATCATATCTCTATCTATGGCTCCTTTTCCAGCTATGTATGTCGGCGGGCTCCACCATTCCTCTCAAGCCACGTCTCTGGAGAAACATTCGGACGGTTGGTTTGCAAACGGTTTCCCTTCCCTTCCAATTGGTGGCTTAAGCCACGTCCATCGAGAAACCTTCAGGCAGGTTGCCAAGATCTTCCCTCCCTATATATTGGTATCTTTGATTCTTCAGAACCCTCGGGTGCGATATCATGATTGATCTATAATAATGAGTGCCATGACCGATGATTCGTAGCATAGTTTGACTTACAACAGCCTACCTTTTTATTTTTTAAAATATTAATTCTCAACAACAAACCAGTGCCGTGGGATAGAAGTTAGCCAAAGCACGGTGAATATTATTATTATTACTATTATTTTATTATTATATTATTATTATTTTATTTATTTATTTATTTATTTTTTTTAAAAAACGGCACTACGGTTTATTAGAGCTTACAGGATTTACGCTCTCAGAGCATTTAATGATTTAAAGCAACAGCGTTAAATTTTAAAATATAAAAATCCCTGCTGAACTTTATTTAAGAAAAAGTTGACTAAACTAAGATCACCGTTGTAGTAAAAGGTCCCCTGGTCAGATAACATCACCACCGTTAAAATGGAAAAGTCTTTATACATTGCCTTGGATGTAGCAAATTTTACGTGGACTACATCGTTTTTTGTTATTAGTCCATATGGATCCCATATGATGAAATAATAGGGATTTTTGATCATGCATGATCTCCATAAAAAGCTGTTTAGTCTTTGTTTTTTTTGAAATATTTGTGCAGATTAAAATATTTTTTTTTCCTAGCCTTCAATCGACTTCTATCCGTAATCTTACTTAAATTTTATTGATAAAAAAATTCTTTCTAATGATGATGGTATCGCAGAACGAAGTCTAGGCATGAGGTTGTGGTTCATGAGCTGAAATCGAAAGCTCAGGATGGCCTCAACAATGGACAACCGAGGTTGGCATCAATCAGGATCTGCTGAGAGCTTACATCTGGACTTGGGGATGAGACGGTCTTCTGTGGAAGAGCTGGGTCATTGGAGCTGCTGAGAGCAGGATCGTGAGGTCAGATTGCCTGAAACCGAAGTTATGGAAGTTACTGGGCTCGGTCCACCTCTGAGATGCAGTAGGGAAAAAGAGAGAGGACGAGAGAGGGAGATGGGGTTTATCAGCCCCTTTCACCTCCAACGTCACCTCTTGCCTAGTGACCTCCATCGAGAGAGATGCCTCTGGCACGGGATTGAGACCAGCCTTCCTTGGCTTGGTCTCATCCCTCCCTCAACCTCTCTTGTTTTTTTGGGACGTCAACCCGAGGGACGTGAACCAGAGTGAAGGAGGGAGAGAGAGAGGTGTGAGATGGAACGATGGGATCCTGAGACTCAACACTTTACTTGGTTGACTTTTGGTATGGAGCCTGTTTCTTGTTGAGAAGCGGCTCCTAGACGCCTGACAAGTGTGAACAATGGCTATTGGGAGGATCACCGGATACTTTGTGAACCCGCAAATCTGTTGGCTCTCCCATGGGGTTAATTGGCCCCATCACTACCGTTCCTTCTTGCCAAGCGTAAAGGACAGCTTGCCCTCCTGACCTTTCCGGAAGCCCCACATCTCCACCTCATCATTCTCTTGAAGGAAACACCGGTTGAATAAGCACTTATAGTCCGGACCTTTTATCACAGTTGATTTGGAGTCCCGGCGAGCGATCATCAAGTGGCAGCGAAACTCGCCTAGAGCGTGTATGCATACCTCCAGGCCCCCATGTTTCCTTCTTTGAACACGATTAGTGCTGGTCATTTTCCTCGTTGCTGTGGACAGGTGCGGAAGTCCGGCAGCGGGATTAGTGCTGGTCATTTTCCTCGTTGATGTGGACAGGTGCGGAAGTCCGGCAGCGGCCTTCTCGGCCTCAGAGAGCATGGAGATGAGGTTGGCATCCACATAATGAGAGGGATGAGGAGGCCGTTCTTGCGTTGGATGTCCACGTCCGAACCGCGCGTCGAGGCATTTGGTCATTACGAACCGGAGGTACCGGTCATCGCCGCCATGCTCACGCACATTGTGATCCAACCCATCTCTACCTCCTCTCACCCTGCTTGTATGGAGGCTCCGACTGTTGCGTTTTAGAAGGTGGAAGCTATGTGGTGTATATAGGAGTAGTTCCCATCTCTTCTGCTGCACTCTCTCCCTAGTCCTTTTGGACGTGGTTGCATATCACCCCCTCTCTTCTCTCCCTCATCCTTGCTTAGAGGAGCTAGGTCCTTACCCAGCCTCTTCCATAGGGGAGATCCTCTCATCCTTAGCGAAAATACTCATCGTGACCTATATATGATGACGCCCAATCACTGATCCTGTGCGTCGGGAACGGATGGATTCTCCAGGCTTCGCTTCACCCGGTTACCTGCAAGGAAGTCCCAGGACCGGAGAGGATTCTCCGGTGGGATCCTCCGATGCTCAAGTTAGCAATTGAGGTCACAGCCGAAGATGAGCTCAGATAAGCTCTTTTTAGGTGAAAAGGTGCTCCAGAGAAGAAGGGGTTTTCTCTCTGGATCTCAAGATAACGATTCTCTAGGGATTATTGCGCATACCTATTTACTGGTGGATTCACCTTTTATAGGGGTTGATCCTGGTATGATCACGTGGGATTTCGTGAGAAGGGAATGTCTACGGAGTTCTTGGGAGTTGCGTGAATCTGCGCTGGTTGGTGGGTCATGTCTCATCGAAAAGGGAGAAAGCGGCGGTTAGTGGACTAAGTCCCATCAGCCGCGGGGCTGTTGGATAGTTGGGTTCAGTCCCATCAGCAACGTGGCTTGTGGGTAGTTGGATATGGCGCTGTCAGGCGACGTGGGTCAGAGAGGTGGTTCCTTGGACTGCTGGAGCCATGCTGGGGCTGATTTGGAGAGAATTGGGACATCTCAACCCTCCCGAGGCTGAGCCTGGTTGACCAGGGGCGGCCGGGGCCGACCTCCCCGGCCAAGAAGTGCCAGGGCGGGGCCGGCCAGGAATGGCCGGGGCCGACTCGGCGGGCTCGGAGATGCCGGGGCTGAGAGAGGCCAGCCAGGAATGGTCGGGGCTGACTCGACGGGCTCGGAGATGCTGGGCCGAGAAGGGCCGGCCAGGAATGGCCGGAGCCGACTCGGCGGGCTCGGAGATGCCGGGGCCGAGAGGGGCCAGCCAGGAATGGCTTGGGCCGACTTGGCGGGCTCGAAGATGCCGGGGCCGAGAGGGGCCGGTCCGGAATGGCCTCGGCCAACTCGATGGGCTTGGAGATACCGGGGCCGAGAGAGGCCGGCCAGGAATGGCCGGGGCCGACTCGATGGGCTCGAAGATGCCGGAGCCGAGGGGCCGGCCAGGAATGGCCAGGGCTGACTCGGTGGGCTCGGAGATGCCGGGGCCAAGAGGGGCCGGCTAGGAATGGCTTGAGCCGACTCGGCGGGCTCGGAGACGCCGGGGCCGAGAGGGGCCAGCCAGGAATGGCCGGTCCGACTCGGCGGGCTCAAAGATGCCGGGGCCGAGAGGGGCCGGCCAGGAATGGTCGGGGCCGACTCGGCGGGCTCGGAGATGCCGAGGCCGAGAGGGGCCGGCCAGGAATGGCCAGGGCCGATGGCCGTTGAGCCAAAGGCCGGAGCCAAAGTTCCTTTTCTGGGTTTTGCTGTCACATCACTATCTTCGAAAATCGTGCAGAAGATAACACCACCCCAGGAAGACGGTCAGCCGTATCAGATGCCCTCTGCCCCTGAGTGCTAAGGACCATGCGCCTTCCGCCTTTGGGCGAAAGGGGCGCGAAAATTCAAAAGGGGTGATTGCTTCTCTTGGTGCGCTTTAAATGGGCTGATGAGTTGGCGCTTAGTTTTGAGGCGATGTCTCTTCGAAGATCTCCAGTAATCATGAGTTAGGTGGCGATGACGTTGGCGCCGGACGCTCCGGAGAAGGAGCCCATCGGGTGATAGTAAAAAAGGCAGAGGCATCATTGCCGCTCCGTTTTCTATGGCCTGCGATTGGCCGGGGATCGCGTCTTTTGGAATGGATCGAGGCGGCATGCCTCGGGCGCAGGAAAATTTTTGGCCGACAGTCTACGGCGCAATGGGCGCGCGCCAGATGGCGGGATCTGGGGCGGTGCTTGCAGGAGACGGGGGCTAAAAAAACCCTCCCAGGGACCTGTAGAGGCTTTTACGCTGCAATTGCTTTCTTCTTCCACTGTCTTCTCCTACTTCCTTCTCCTTTGAGTTCTCCTGCAACCTGAGTCTTCCTAACTCCCAAGTTAGTTCCATCCCCCCTTCTCTTTTTGCCTATGGACCGCCGTGCCATTAGGGAGGGCAAGAAGCCCGTAGAAGAGTCTTCCTAGTCTAGCAGTGAGGACCAGGCCCCTATAGCTAGAAGTTGAATGCCCCCGTCGGTGGGCGGTGTAGTCATCCGTGGTGAATCGGGGCAGCAGGACCCCCGATCACCTCTGGTCCTCCTATTAGGGCGGTTCCCCTATCCTCTCGTCGTCTGGTGCTTCCTCCGGCAGTGAGTTCAGATCCAGCGGGGCCAGCTGGGGTGGCCTCGACCATGACCTCTAAGGACATAGAGGCCCTTAGAGCTAAATATTGTGTTCCCGACTTTATCGACCTGTCCGTGCCGGGGCCCGAGGACAGGGACCTCCGACCATCCGGGCCAGGTTGCTCTGTATGAGGAGTTCTTCCGGTGCGGGCTACGCCTTCCTTTCCACCCCTTTTTCCTTAATATTTTAGATAGATATAGGTTAGTGCCGGCGCAGCTGACTCCGAACTCGATTCGGATCATTTGAGCCTTTGTCATCCTCTGTCACTTCAAGAGGGCCCGTCCTGGGCTGTCCCTATTCCGAGCTTTCTATAAGCTCCGCCGCCAAGGTGAGGGCGCCTGGTGGGCATTTTCTGCCAGGCCGGGTAGAGCCTTCCCATTAGGTCTCCCATCTAAAATTAGGGGGTGAAAACCTAGGTTTCTCTTTGCCCATGTCGAGGGAGTTAGGGCCGACTGGAGGGAGCCCGAGACCAACTCCAACGAAGATTCTTCCGTAGGGGATAGGGATAGGGAGTTATTCACCTGACTGTCCAACTGTCAAATCCCCAATTACAAGGAACTCCTGTCCGAGGAGAACCTGGTAGAAGCCGAGTTAGCCCCACCGACCGGTGAGCTTGGCGCCTGACTCTTTCTATTTGTCCTTTGATTTATTGCACGCTGCTACTGATGTTTGTTACTCTTTTGTGCAGCAATGAGGGTTTCTGCCAGCGACTTTGAGGCCGTGTTGAGGCATAAAAGGCAGGTGGCTGGAGAGTTGTCTTGGCCAGCGAAGAAACCCCGAGGAAGGGAGCCGGCAGGCCGGCCGCAGCCCCCACAGCTTTGGCACCCGCGGGGGAGCCGGCCGAGAAGAAGCCGGTTGTAAGGACGGCTCGGAAGTCCGCGAGGGCCGTGATCGAAGAAGGTGAGACCCCGGCCACCACCGAGGCAATGTTGGTGGTTTTGGACGTAGAGGAGGAAGCTCCTGCCGACGCCGATGTGCCCGAGGCGGGGCGGGTCACCATTGCTGTTGACCCTGGCCACTGCCGAGCCAGAGAGAGAAAGTGCTCCCCAGCCACCAGTGAGGGGGAGCGGGTCGCCAGGGAGGCCCGGAACGGGCGGAGGCGATCGAGGAGCCAAGGGGGAGTCGGGGAGCTCATCCCGCCTACCAGTCAGGCGCCCGGCCCATCCCCAAGCCGAAGGCCCACAGGTGGGGCAAACAAGGCTGGTCCCCCCGATCAACTCGATGGCGGATGGCGCGCAGGCCTTCTGCCTCCTGTCAGGGGTTCGGACCACCGAGATTGAAGAGGAGACGTGGGGGATGAGTCACTCCGCGCTCCTAGACATGGTAATGGTTTCTATCGTCCAGGTAGACTTTAAGCACTTGTAATTTTCCTATATTTCTTGTTCTTCTTGTAGCTGACATGTTTCCTCTGCTGCAGTTGGTCACTGGAGCGTTGGACCTTCGCGAGCGCTGGCCCACTCTTCCACCACAATCTCCAAGGCGCTGGCACTGGGTCGATAAGTATAGGAAGGAAAGCATGGCGCAGGCTGAAAGCCTTGCTTGCCTGCGCTAGGAGACCTCGGCCCGCGAGGAAAATTGGGCCAGTCGCTTGAAGGAGATGGAGAGCCGGGTCGAAGTTTAAAGCGGCCGGGCCTCCGCGGCCGAGGCCAAGATGGAGCTGGCCTCGGAGAGATCGAGAGCCGCCTCGGCGCGGATTAAGGAGTTGACTCAGCGGCTCCAACGTGCTGAGGAGGAAACTCGGGTCGCAGTGGAGAGGGCGGCTGCCGCGGAGAAGGCGGCGGCGAGGCTGCAGAGAGAGCGGCCGCCACAGAGAAGGCGGCGACGGAGGTGGGCTTGGAAAGGCCAGGGCGGTGGCCTGTGCTGACGAGGCCAACGCCCGTGCCGCGGAGGCCGAGAGCAAGGCCTGGGAGGCTGAGGCCAGGGCGCAGCGGGCTGAAGCCGAGGCGGGGCAGGCCGTCCCCAACTACAAGGCTTTGTCGGAGTTTAAGCAAGAAGTCATCAAGGCCAGCCTCGATGCCTACTTTAGGGCTTTGAGATGTGCAAAGTCAGAGTATCTGCAGCCCTCAAGATTGACATTGCTGAACTCGAAGATATCCGGCCTGTAGATCCTATCGAGGAGCCTGCGGAGAAGAAGGATGAAGGGGAGTCCGGCCCCGCCGAGCCTTGACTTGTATTTTCTTCTTTTTTTTTTTACCTCATGTAACCAGCCTTGGGCCTAAACTTGTACTCGCCTTTGGCTTTAATGAAGACATTTTTGTCTAGACTTCTTGCTTTTGTACTTCTCTTCTATGGCTAATGAAAAAGTCCTTTACCCGAAATCCCGTTGTGTCATGATCTGCTTGCATCTTTCGCTTTTAAGGGAAGCGCCTTACTGTGCCAAACCAGACATGCCGACGAGGTTAGGACCGACGTCATCGTTGTAAGGGTACCAAAGATAAGCGGAGTTGGCCAGAGGGAGTCTTTGTTGGCTTGCTTGGTGCTGAGGCGCCTGAACTAGTTTAGGCCGATTAGGGAAGGCCGCGATCGTGCCGTTTCAAGTTGTTAGGAGGGATGCCACCGTGCCGGGGCTGAGGGGGGTGGCACTAATGGTCGCCTTGAACCGCTTCAGTGGCATGTAAGCCGTCTGAAGGGTGACTCAACTGGGTACGTGGCTGTTAGGGTCTTAACTAATCCGGGGGCACCGCAGCGCCGGGCACGAGTGGTGCCCCGTTAGCTGTGATGCCAGTGAGCTCCTTTTGAACCAACTTGGGGGTTTGTGTGTCGCCCAAGTGGCGACTCATTCGGTTACGAAACCTTTAGGGTCTTAACCGACTTAGGGGCACCACCGTGCCGGGGCCGAGTGGTGTCCCATGGGCCGCGATGCCAGTGAGCTCCTTTTGAACCAGCTTGGAGGTTTGTGTGCCACCCAAGTGGTGACTGAGCCGGTTACGGAGCCTTTAGGGTCTCAACCAACTTGAGGGCACCGCCGTGCCGAGGCCGAGTGGTGTTCCGTGGGCTGCGATGCCAGTGAGCTCCTTTTGAACCAACTTGGGAGTTTGTGTGCCGCCCAAGTGGTGACTCAGCCGGTTATGGAGCCTTTAGGGTCTTAACCGACTCGGGGGCACCGCCGTGCCGAGGCCGAGTGGTGTCCCATGGGCTGCAATGCCAGTGAGCTCCTTTTGAACCAACTTGGGGGATTGTGTGCTGCCCAAGTGGCGACTCAGCCGGTTATGGAGCCTTTAGGGTCTTAACCGACTCGGGGGCACCGCCGTGCCGGGGCCGAGTGATGTCCCGTGGGCCGCGATGCCTTGTCTTGACCGAGATGTCAAGTCTTTGTGAAGAGGTGCAGGTTGTGTCAAGAGTCGAAGGGGACAGACACGAACCAAGGTATGTACACGCCTTTACCTATCCCAGAGGCACCATGGCGAGATGTTTCTATGGACTTTGTTGTAGGATTGCCGCGGACAACAAGGGGACTGGATTCGATTATGGTGATTATGGATCGGTTCAGTAAGGTGGCGTGTTTCTTGCCATGCAAAACCACTTTTGATGCGTCAAAGGTTGCTGACTTATATTTTGCTTCAGTGGTTCGGCATTTTGGTATACCGGCATCCATAGTGTCAGACAGGGACAGCAAGTTTATGGGACACTTCTGGCGAGAGCTGTGGAAGAAGTTGGGCACAAGTTGAAATTCAGCAGTCCTTATCATCCTCAGACGGATGGACAGACTGAAGTTGTCAACCGTAGCTTGGGTAATCTGTTGCGGGCAAATGTGCATGAATTCAGGAGCTGGGATTTGTGTTTGCCGAAGATTGAGTTTGAGTTCAACTCTTCAGTGAACCGTTCTACAGGGTTTGCTCCGTTTCAGATACTGTTTGGGTTCTTGCCAAGAGGTCCTTTGGATGTTCTGCCAGTTGAGAGGCCAGAGAAGGTGAGTCAGAAGGTCGAAGATAGAGTGTCTGACTTGCAGGAGATACATGCGACTGTTAGAGCCAAATTGGAGCAGACTTACGCCAAATACAAGGCGAAAGCTGATCAGCAGCGTCGGCAACAGTCCTTTGAAGTGGGCGATTTGGTATGGGTTTACTTACCGAGGGAGCGGTATCCACAGGGAGCTTTAACGAAGCTCAAGCCGAAGAAGATAGGTCCATGCTAGGTATTGGAGAAATTTGGTGACAATGCCTATCGAGTTGAGTTACCAGATGATGTCTTCATTTCGGATGTGTTCAACATTCGACATCTGACCCCTTATGCAGGAGAGAATTCGAGCTTGAGGTCAAGCTTTTCAGAGGAAGGGGAGAGTGATGAGGACATCAGTTCGGACCAGAGTTCGGGTCAGTCGAACCAGTCCTTGGATGTTTCCGTACCAGCAACCCAGAGTCAGCAGGCCACATCAGGGAAGACCACACCAGGTAATATACGAAGGTCCAAGAGGTTGCAGAACAAACGGGCTTGAAATTTCATGTTTGGGCCGAGTGTACGAAATTGACCCGACTTCGTTTTGACACTTTGGGTCAATCGAATCCGGTCAGCTACTGTGTCGGACTGGGCCCAAACTTGGCTAGTTATATGGAAACAGACTGCTGATTCAAAGTCATAGCCTATGGCAATGAGCTGCTGTGGATTTTGGCCATCCGGGCTTGTCTGATAGGAGTTTTGGGCCTGTTTTCATTTTTTTAATGGCATAGTTGTAATTTTTCTAAACTTATGATGTTAGGGTTTTATCTCTTTTATTTAGGCTTGGCTTTGGGCGCCGTCAGAAGGCAGAGAAGAAAATGCTATTTAGATGTTATTTCTTGAATTCAGATCTATGTTTCTTTTTTTTTTTTCTGATTCAAAACAATTGAATTGAAAATTCAATTGATCTTCCTTTAAACTTCGGATTGTGAGTGATCAAATTCAAAATTTTCCCCTTCTCTTGTCAAGATTCGAACCAAACCTGGACGAATTCTATTCTCACAGATTAGATCGTTCTTGAGTTGCAGGCGTTTTGAATATCGCCCTGCATCAGGGATCCACTAGGCAAACTATTATTTCAAGAAGCACCATGGAGGCCAAGTTGATAGCTCTGGATACCACCTGTAATGAGGCAGAGTGGATAAAAAATCTAATATCAGAGCTACCTTTGGTACCTAAGCCAGTTCCAGCTATATCAATCCATTGTGATAATAAGGCCGCAATTGAACTGACAAATCAAAAGAGTACCAATTAAAAGATGAATCGCCATATACGGCTTCGTCATAAGTCTATAAGACAACATAAGGAAAATGATGTTATCTCTTTGGAATTTGTCAAATCTGAGAAGAATTTGGCAGATCAATTAACCAAGGGATTATCTAGGAGTGGAGTCCTAGATTCATCAAGGGGGATGGGGCTTAAGCCCATTATTTGGTCACCAGCAGTGGATACCCAACCTCTGTGATTGGAGATCCCATGAATGAGGTTCAATGTGGTAGAAACGAAGCTGATTGAGTGATCGTGTTAGAGCACAAATTTTGAAAAAAAAATTTCAACCCATCCCTATGATGAGTGCTCTTATAAAGTGACAAAGTAAATTTGTGTAAGGTTGAGTGATTCTCTTAATGGATCCGAGGTAGGTTATCTGCAGGGTATTAGTCACAAATACCCTTGGAGGATTCACCTATATGAGAATTGTCATATGAGGCCGTGACTAAAGATTTGGGCTAACCTTAAGAAATTCTCATGAAAAATCAAGGTACTAAGCGCAAGGCCTTTAATATGCGCTGACCGCTTAAACCCAATTGATTCATGCTATGTGTGTGATTAGTAGAAGTCTGAGTCAAGGACCTAGTTCAAGGTCTAATCCACTATGGTTCCTTCAGATGTATACAATCAACACTCAAGTGTGAGGTTCAAGTCCACAGGACACCTCACCTATTGCGCAGTATAAGATGCCCTAATTTTTTTGTATATTAATTTTATTATTTGTTTTATTTTATTTTTAACTTTTATGGGGATTGTTGACTTTTTTACACTTTTAAAAAAGGAAAAAAGTTTTTTAAAAAAAAGTAACGAACCCACGCGAGCATTAAATGCTCGCATGGGACGTTTGTTCGCTGGGCTCGCGCGGAACGCTTGGCGAGCGTTCCGTGACTTCCGAAAATGCTCGAGCGTTCCGACTTTTCCTCGGTTCCAGGAGGAACGGTAACAAAGCCTAACGGATATAAAATATTATATATATATATATATAGGGATAGTCTAAAGAAATTTAATGAAGAAAAAGAAAATCTAAATCCTAAAAGATTTATTCATTTTAGAGAAGATTCTGTTGCTGCAAATCTTTGGAGTTGTCCTTGGAGCTGGGAGTCTATCTGCTTGGAGTTGGGAGTTTGTCTCCTGTTGCTGCAAGTGCTGCTTGGAGTTGGGAGTTTGTCTCCTATTGCTGCAAGTGCTGTTTGGAGTTAGGAGATTGTCTCAACCTGTTTGTCTCAATCTGGTGAAAGCTACCAGTGGTAAAAAGTGTATTTAACTATTTTATTATATTTTATTTGGGCATCTGAAGAATTATTGGGTTTGTACCTCCATCCGATCGTGCTCGCGGTAGGAGGATTGGATCGAGCCGGGTCGTTGTACCTTGGGGACAAATCGCCAACAACCCGCACGAGGAGGCAAAAACTTGTCCTTAGGGCAGTGTCTAACACACCTCGACTAGTTTGATTCCTTTTTAACTTTAATTTAGATTTTGAATTTAAATTTTAGATTAATTTTTCTAGTATTTTTTAGAAAGAACTTTTTAAAAATCAAAACAATTTCTCTAACATTAAGGCCTTTACATTATTGAACATAAAGTTGCGAACTGATATATATGCTTTAATACACACACATACTTGACTCGATTATAATCAAGTTAATCTTGATTTGAGCATCTCTTTCTTAATTACAAATTGACGTGGCAGCTCTTCCGAATCTTGTACTGTAAATGAGCAATGGTTTATCGGATTTGAGTTAGAGGACCAGTCGAGTTACTTATTGCAGATGGACCTCCGGACTAAGACCAGGGCTCTTTGTGACTTGGAGCCCCAGGCTTAAATCCAAAATAAAAGAGAGCTTTTTTTTTTTTTTCGGTTTTAGTTTGGAGCCGTGTCAGGTAAGTAGCTGGGTTCAATATTTTCCAGTAAACTGGAGGAAACATGGACTGGATACATTCTGACCTACCCCTTGGATAGGTATTGAACATAGAAGCACTTTGCAGCTTCCCACAAGGAGATTGAAAGCCATCAAGCATTAATCGGATGGCGGAAATTATCTTCGGTCCTCCACCAGCAGATATCAGATTAAGGAAAAATTAGAAAGAAGATTCTTAACTATTTCATCAACCTAATAAGCATTAGCTTAGTTGCACATCCTATCGCTTGCCGTCGGGTTCCTAGTAGTGAAATATGGCACTATCCTCTCTAATCTCAAAATAAATAAATAAATTATAATCATTTAATACAATTTAATTTGAGATAATCCTTTATTTAAACCATACAGAAGGCAAACCAACCCACACGAATTGCTTACCTAGGTGGCGCAAGTCCACCAACTGCATACTCATATACTCATGCATCGACATACTAAACGGAATCCAATCCAACAGGAATGAGATTTCAGATATTGGACCATGCTATTACTTGAATTCAACCTTTGCTAAAAGAAATCATTTGATCAAGTCAGTCTCCTTTGAGTTTAAGAGAAGAAAAAGGGAAAAAGAAAAATAAGGAGAGAAAAAATTCCTCCAAAGGATTACAAAGCCAACCCGCACGAATTACTTAAACCGGGGGAATGATGCTCCTGCCAAGAACAAAGCACAGCTGACCACCTTGCCGGAAGCCCCACATCTCCACCTCGTCGTTCTCTAAAAAGAAACTCCGGTCCAAGAAGAACTTGTACTCCGAACCTTTGATCAGAGTGGCGCCGGTGGAGTCCCACCGAGTGAGCATTAAGCGGAACCAAAACCTGCTTCGAGTGTACACGCGAACCTCCAGTCCCCCATGCCTCCTTCCCTGAACGCGGTTTGTGCTGGGCGTTCTCCTCCTTGCTGTGGGGGGGCTTTCGAGAAGGTTGGCAGTGGCCTTCTCGGCCTCAGAGAGCATGGGGATGAGATTGGCATCCACATATGGAGAGGGGATGAGAAGGCGGTTCTGGTTTCGGAAGTCCATGTCCGCTTTCGTGAGGGATTTGGTCATTATGAAGCTGGGGTCCTGCTCATTGCCGCCATGCTGATGCACCAAGTCCCTCACCCACTCAGGGATTGGCATCCGATTCATCTTCTTTGTATAGAAGCTCCTGGTGTTGCCTTTCGGAACGTAAAAGGAGGAGCAAGAAGAGAGCAAGCGATTTGGTTGATTCGTTAGAGCTGCCTGTACGTGTATATATATTAAGGTTATTTCTTTAATCGGGATTGGTTAATCTTGCCGTATCTCCTCCCACCGACAAAACTTTTAAGTTTATCATAATCCAACGGTAGATAATTACGGGCGAAGTCCTAATAGCTTGTAGCCAGCTTAACTACGACGCTGATAGTCGTATTTTTCGCAAGTTCGTTGGCGAGAGAATTAGTTTTGCCCCTGCTATCTCGCCTCTGGTCTTTTCTTTTCTCGACTTACCTTTTAGCTTCTAAATCTAATTAATTAATTAATGATCTTGACAACCTAGTAAATAATTTTTTTATTTTAATAAAATCAGATTAACCGGTATTTAAGATTATAATTTGATAAATATAAGTAATATACATTTGGCATATATAGCAAAATCATAAATATATTATTTCAATAGATGCACAAATTAACATATCATATTTTTGTCATATAAATATATACATGAATTCCATATGCCCAATAGTTAAAATGGAATATCAAAATTAAATTTTAATAAGACAATCAAATATTTTATTTTTCTTTTATCTCTTTGGTCAAGTACTATAGTCGTATTTAACGCGTGCAATATACGTCTATGATCACATATAACCCTGCAGAATAGGGTCGAGACTATATTTAGCTTTCTGGAGTAGGTTTAAGACCATATTCAGCCTTATAGAATAAGTTTATATCAAATACTATTGTTGCTGCCAAATCGCGTTCTTCAAACATGAGGATAACGGAGGGCCTCCATTTTCTCGAAGTTCCTGCAAGAAAGTCCCTGGGGACTGGTTTCATCCGTGGGAACCCCTCCGACGCTCAAGTAAGCGACTTGAAAACAGTAAAAGAAAAGGCTAATGAAGGAGAATAGCTTGAGAACTTGAGTTCAGATCCCCCATCTCGTTATGAGCGAGGGGTTTTTATACCTGTCCGAAGATCCTTCTTACCCCTCCTAAAAAGTTGCTGGGTTAGAGACGCCACCATTGTCAGGGGACAGATGGCAGGATTAGTGGAGGACAGGCCACAATCATCTCTGAGGTTGTCAGAGATACCTTGGTGTACCGTTTCCCTACTAGATGCGGCATCACAGGTGGTTAGTGGGTCTGGCCATATCAGATAGGTACTGCAACTAGTAATGGGCACGCAGGGGCACAGGAGATTGGTGGGCCACGTAAAAGTTGCACGTGTCTACCGGGCCGTGTGGGGTTCTCGGGCACTAAGGCCGAGGTCGAGGTCGGGGCCAAGGTCGATACTGAGGCCGAGGTTGAGGTCGGGGCCGAGGCCAAGGTCGGGGTCAGGGCCGAGGCCAAGGTCGGTACCGAGGCCGAGGTTGAGATCGAGGCAGAGGCGGAGGTTGAGGTCGGGGCAGAGGCCGAGGTCGGTACTGAGGTCGGCACCGAGGTCGAGGTCGGCACCGAGGTCGAGGTCGGGGCCAAGGTGACGGCGGGTATTCTCCGTTAGCATATTACTAATGGAGCTTGATCAGCCACACCAACTATCACTGTAATATAGCTCTTCAACATTACATCATGCATAGTTTGATCTAGAGTATGTATATATAGATATACAAATATTCATCTATTCAAATTTTCTTTTCAACATTGTAATTTCATAAATATTCAAATATTTATAAATGAAACAAAATTTCAAATATCCATATTTAACAATGCAAAAAAGTATATAATACTTTTAATAATATATTCAATAAATGTCATTTTATGCTTGATTTCAAAAGCCATAAATCAGTTATAGCATAATTTGATAGACAAAGTCAATTAGCCAATATATAAAACATCATTTAATACATTTTGAACCTTGAAATATGATTTAATAATTTCATAAAAAAATAATCCTATGAGAAATAACCTCATTACAATATTTTTTTGATGCAATAAAAATTGAATTTTGATGATAAATTTGCCATCATGCTTTTTTTTTAGATTATTTATTAGTACATATCAAAACAGAAGTAATACTTATCTCGAAGCCCATAACAATATAAATAAATCATATTTCTCAAATCCAAACCTATTAATCCAAAAGTATATAAATATTAAATCCGTTCATGTTAATATTTCTAAATATTTTTTTAAAAGTTTTCAATCTTTGAATTCCAATAATATTCTTCTTTTTTTTTACATGAAATTACTAAATCAAGTGTTAAACTACTGACCAAATTTGCACCTAAACTGCCGTGCGGTGAAAACTAATTGCAACACAAGTAAGAATATAACAATCAAGAGCCCACACGAGACAACTGAAATCTATTCACCGTAAGCATATAAAAATTAATTTAAAATTATAATTATTAGATTCCTAATATCTAGCTTTGATTTTTGAGATCAGGCTATATAAAAAAAATCTTTTAAAATCTAATGATTAAAGATTATATCCTAAAGATTTGATTTAATTGTTGATATATTATATCCTAAAGATTTGATTTAATTAAAGAGAGCAAGCGATTTAGCGGTTGGTTGATTGGTTGGAGCTGCCTGTGTATCAAGGTTAATTGTGTAGGCACGTTTTCTCTCTTTAACCGCGATTGGTTCTTCTTCTGATCAAAAAGAATCCAAGCGAAATAAAACTTTCAACTGACAAATCGGCTGGGTATGCTCGTCGTTGCCAAACACCATGGACAAATCGGGTTTATGGAGGAAATCCATTCAGAAGACCCGTCTATATATATATGGCTTGTTTAAACCCAAGTAGTGAAAATTACCCCGATTACTAATTATCAATAAATCCATGAGGAGTTAGAGTTGATGAGAGTTGGGGAAAATGTGGGTCTGGGTATTGGTCAAGGGCATTGCGCAAACTTTCAGCTAACAGCCTATGGTACACCGCAGATAGCCTTTTAAGGCCTCCACAATAACATCTAAAAGCGATGTACGGATATGAATATGCTTTAATGTATATATATAACTTTTTAAATATTAAAAAATATATAATTTTAAAATCTTTAATTCATATATTAAGGAATCTAAAAAAAAATATGTTAATTTATATTAACCTAAACTATCTAATATTTAGGTCACTTAATGCATTGGACTAAAAAATTTTAAATCATATGATTTAAAATGTTTATGTATTTTAAAATTACTTAATAAATAACACAAAATTACATAATAAATAACACATGCACACACACACACACACACACACATATATATATAACCAATATTGTATGCGTATAATGAATAATGAATCAAAACCAATGCTTCTTTAACTTACAAAATTTGATAAAATGATTACTAATTGTTATGTTGTACTTAACAACTTTTATATAGAAGGGTTAAAAGTAGACATGTGATGCCAATAGTATCATAATTTGATGGTGTGAATTATGAAAGAGTGACATAAAGTAATCCCAGTGTCTAAGTATCTAACATGTCAAACAATTCAAGATGTAAATTAAGAACTACCTATATTCTTGTCCTTCCTTAGTTTCAACATTTCATAGTGGATGAATTACCTACGAGACATCTTTCTTTTTCATCATTCAAAATCACACCTGTGTCTAGCCTCTTCCATCTTAGGAACTGACTTTTAATTACTTTAAGTGAGTGATTATGATTTCAAACATAAAGCCACTTGTGCAGCATAACTTATGTGCTTTTAAATGTCCAAGTTCAAATTCATTACGCACACAATTAATATAACAAATATCTTCCTATCTTCTACCCAATTAATTTCTTATCTGTTAACATTTTAAATACCATTAAACATTTTATAAATTAGATATCATCCATTATCTACCTTATAATTCCGTCCATCTTCATTATGTGCTCTATCTTTTATAATCATCATTTCTTCCCAGATATATAAAGCTTTCTCTTTAAATTGCAAATTGTTTCCAAATTTTCAAACTCTTTTCTTCCTATCATTTCAAAATCAATTTAATAGAACTACAATACTCTCTTCGTTCTCAAAATTATTTCAATCAAAGTTTATTTTTCCTTTAAATCCACTCACAACCATCCCACCTTCACTATTTAAAATTCAAAAAGCTTCCTTAAATCAAAGAGAAATCATTTGCTTTTTTTTTCATGCTAATAACGCAAAGTGATTTTAAAATCTCCCTTATATATAGGGAGTAGGGGGGAGAGAGATAGATGGATGGAAGTTAAAAGATTTTGGGCCTATTTGGTTTGTAGAAATGACTCTTTAAAATTAGATTAATTGATTTTGATTCCAAATATTTGTTTTGAAGCGATTTTAATTTCACCTGAAATCTGAATCCTATATTAAGGTAGATTTAGAATTTAGACCCAAATCCATTCAAACCAGCTATAACCCAACTCATTCTACAAATATAGTTTTAAATTTAATATTATAATATTATAATAATATATAATATATCATATTACAATTATAATATATATACTATTATTATAATTATATAACATTCTAATATATAATATACTACATATAATGATAACATATATTATATTATAATATAATATAATTATTATGTATAATAATTCTAAATGATAATATAATATTAATTATTATATTGTAATTATTTGTATTATTATAAATAATAGTATTACAATAATTAATTATGAATATAATATAATTATATATAATATATAATATATTACTTTATATTTATTTTAATATATATTATTAGCAAGATTCAGACACCATATTTTGATTGTAATTTCTTTATGAACCAAACTAGTGGAGGAATTGAGTGGTTTCAATTCTGATTCTAGTAGAATTAGATTTCAGTTCTAACTTTGACTATGATGTTAAACCAAATGAACCCTTTTAATTGCCATGTTCAGGCCAAATATTAAACTTTCCATAAATTATCTCTGTAAAGCTCACCTTGAGATAATGACAAAAGCATATGCAACATATAAGAAAAATATTATCGTTGCTACTTATAGTTTGCTAGCTTAGAAAGATATCTCAAGATGTCTCAAAAAGAGGACAGTGAAAAGATAAAGATATTGAAAGTGAATTGTTACTTGAATTCATTAACCTACTCTTCTAGCATACCCTTTAATGAAATTATAGATATTTTTCAAAGTAATTCTTTCATCAACCCAATTGAGAGCTTAATGATACTCCTACTTGGCTTTAAAATTTAATATCTCCATCCAATCAAAAGTCTTTGTTTTAATAAACATAATCTTCCTATGTTTAATAAGTCCTCTATTAAAGAAATCACAATCATCTAATGTTCCTTATAGAACATCTATCATGCCTCAACCCATCACCAGGCCAGCCATGTGACACGACCACATAGTCGGATATGGTATTTGATGGGTTATTCTAGCAGACTGGATGGTATGGACTCCCCGCGCTCCTCTTTCTTCCATGATATCCGGAGGGGCACTCAGCATAAGCGAGGTCTCTGGGCTGCAACGGCTTATCACATTTGGTTGTCGAGGAACCAGCTCATCTTCTCGATCGACACTATTTCTCCTTATATGACTGTGAGAAAGATTAGAGCGCTGATGACGGACTTAGCCTGCATCAGTCATGCTATTGGTTCTGACTCTTCTGGCCACTAGGGTTCCCCTGCTGCTTTGGCAGCGAACCGACATACTATTTTTTTTCTTGGGAGCCCCCCTTCCAGGGGTTGTCAAAATCAACTTCGATGGGAGTATCCGTGGCAGAGCTGCTGGTTCTAGTTTCATCATTCGGGGGCCATCAGGAGATTTGGTGGCGGCGGGAGGTTTTGCTACTCTAGACTCCTCTGTCCCACTGGCTGAGCTCTATGCAGCTTGGACGGGTATTTCTTATGCTGTTCGGATTCTCCATACTCATAGGATCATGATTGAGGGGGATTCTATGACGGTTATCTCGTGGCTGCATAAAGAGGCTTGTTTTGATAATTCCTCTAATCTGATCCTTAGGGATATCTGGTATATCCTGCAGGAGATTGGCACTGTCCAGATCCATCATATTTACCGTGAAGCCAATGCGGCGGTGGACTGGGTGGCTGCTTTTGTGGCCCAGCATACCGGATCATGGGTTTGGAAGCCGGGAGATTCATGTCCTCTTCTTTTACAGCAGATTTTGTATTCAGATGTTTCTAGGCTGATTCATACTAGACTTGTGTGATCGCCCATTTGTACCAAAAAAAAAAAAAAATAATAATATATATGTAATTATAAAAGTACTAAAAAGTAGATCCAGTAAGGTAGTTCCAATATCAATAATTTCAATGCTAGCATATGATATTTTAAAAATTAGGTGTAGAGATCCAATTAATATAGCATGGCAATGATATTCATGTTTGATGACGCAACAAGTTCATATAATCAAGATAACAATGTCATATTTGCAAACTTCATAGCTCCAAATAGTAATCAATCTCCCTCTCCCCTCCGACTCCTCTCACCCAACCGCAAGCAAGAGAGAGAGAGAGAGCGCGCGGCAACAAAGAGAGGAGTCGGAGGGGAGAGGGAGATTGAGGGGGGAGTCACGATGGTGGTCGGTCATGAAGCAGGGGCCGTCTCGTGGCTTCCCTGCTCCACGGATCTAGCTGAGGGAGAGAGAGGGAGCAGGGAGAGGAAGAGAGAGGGAAAGGGAGAAAGAAAGGAAAGGAGAGAGAGAGCGAGTTGGAAGGGGGAGTGGCCGTCCCAGGTGCGGGTAGGGGTGGCGACCGCCCTGCTCGCAGATCCATCCGCGAGAGAAAGAGAGGGGGAAGGGGCAGGGGGAGGAGGCTGCCACGCCCTCCTCTGGAGCCATACATCCTCCCACCTACTGCTGGGAAGTGGGAGGGGTTTGACGTGCGCAGCAGACCGGAGAAGCCGGTGTTCACAATATCGATGCACTGCGACAAGTGCTTTAATGCACCCCGCATTCCAATATGCAGGCTCAAAATTGAAGCAGCTGGCCTAACCACGCTCGATCATTGCCAGCTCAAAACCTCTAACCTACCAAAATGCTAAAACCATCTCCCTTGCCAACCTCGCACTCATCGTTACGATGTTACCTCCCTCTCTTGCTAACAATTTATGGATTCCAATAACTTCTCACCAGAGTCGCCAACTCAAATCACTCCAAAACTACAAAAGACTACAATCCAATCTTCTTTGAAAGAACGTAGTTTATAAGAAAGAGAGATGCACTATGGTTGCCATTTCTAAAGTTCTTGAGATGGAAGCCCAAGGCAACGATCCATGCGCCTCTTCTTCTTCTCCTCCAATGGTCAATGAAAAGACCGTCACCTCCAACTTCTCCTGTGGAGACGACTGCAAAAAATCAATGGTGGAAGAGAGACTGGAGAGTTTGGTTAATTTCTCATTTTTAGAAGCTAACAATGCCGGTATTGTTGGAAAAAGTTAAAAAAAAAAAACGCCCGCAGATGTTCACCAAACGTTGTGCATTGGAGGACAAAGTTCATCAATGTCCAGAAACGGCTCAAACAATTTATTTTGTAAGCCGTTTATGAAGTTATTTGGGGCTAACACCTTTAAAGCTATCATGGGCCAAGCCATTTGAAGCTTTTATGGGCTAAGCTATAAATAAGCTCAAGGATTCATATTCAATCAAAATATTCTTTTCTTTTATTATATTATTTTTGTTGTTATTTCTTGGGCATTTAAAGGTTTCATTGGGTTGCACCTCCACGTAATCGTGCTCGTGGCAGAAGGATTGGATCGAGCTGGATCATTGTACCTTAGGGACATATCGCCAACAATCTACACGAAGGGACAATAAACTGATCCCTTTTTTATATTTCATTTATATTTTGTATTTAAATTTCTAAATTAATTCTCTAGCAATTTCTAAGAGGGATATTTTGCAAAGATCAATATTATTTTCAACAGCTAAGGATCAGTTTTATCTCTTTCTAGAAATTGTTAGTTTTTTTCATTATAAATCATAACCCTATTTTAAGTAGATTTTCTTTAAAAATAATTAGTAATTCATGTTCATAATCTTGTATTTAAATCTTTTAAAGATGTTCAATTTCTTTATAGAGAAGCATTTGAAACTAAATGGTTTAGTTAATTGTATTTCTCAAATGGCTTAGGTTATTTCGATACGGCATGATAACTATCATTTGAATTGATGAGAAGTATTTTCTTTCCACAATGCTCTTATCGAAGTTGAATTTTGCTAAAAGCTATTTAAATTTTATATAACCAAATTTTAAGTTATTTTGCCAAGAGGCTAATGATACAACTTCATTTATATCAACAACATGGTAGAATTTAGCTTTCTTATTTACCCATAGGAAGTAAGAAAGGAATATAATTTGTTAGTTACATCATTAAGTTAATGAGTCTATTTAAGTATAATAAGTCCACAGGTAGTTATTATATGTTATTGATTTATGTCATTGCATGTTTACATTGGTAAGACATGACATTAAGTTATATACCTCAAATTCAATTACATGAACATGATTTTTATTTTTATTTTTGTGCAGCCATTTTGCCTGTTAATATTTCTAATATGAAATGTGATGTTCTCGATTTAAGTGGTGACAATTATAAAGTATGGAAGGAAAGAATTCTTCTTCAATTAGGGTGCATGGACATTAACTATGCTATCAGAAAGGGTGAACCACATTCGGTTACATTTACTAACACTCTGGCTGAGATTGCTATGTATGAATGATAGAAGTGATCTAATCGCCTCAGTATGATGTTCATACGTACTAAGATTTCTGCTAGTATACGTGGTTCAATTTCTGAGTGCAAAAATGTTAAGAAACTTCTGAAGGCACAATTTGAGTCTTCAGATAAAGCACTGGCTAGCACCCTAATGGCAAAGTTGTCATCAATGAAGCTTACTACTGTTGGAGGTGTGCGTGAGCACATCATGAAGATGAGGGACATTGTGGCTCAGTTAAAATCCCTATAGGTTGAGATATCAGAATCTTTCTTAGTGCACTTTATTTTGAATTCATTCCCACAATAGTATAGTCCCTTCAAAATATCTTACAATACACATAAGGATAAATGGTCAATTAATGAACTTCTGACCATGTGTGTTCAAGAGGAAGGGAGGCTGATTCTAGAAATGGAAGAAAGTGCACATTTAGCTACTCAAAGAAAGACTAAAGCTTCTAGACTAAAGCTTCTAAAGCCAAACACAAAGAAAAGGATAAAGTACCCATCTATATAGAAGACAAGAAGAAATCCAAGTGCTTCTTTTATGAGAAGAAAGGGCATATAAAGAAGGATTGCCTTAAATTCAAGGCTTGGCTTGACAAGAAAGGTACTCCAACCTTATTTGTACGTTATGAATCCAATATGGTTGTTTGTCATAACACATGGTGGATTGATTTTGGTTCTATAATCCATATTTCAAATACCTTGTAGGATTTTTTAAATCAAAGGAAACCATTGGGAAGTGAACAAAACATCTATTCAGAAAATAAGATGGGTTCACATGTGGAAGCGATTGGGATGTGCATACTCATTTTAGATTCTGATTTTGTTTTAGATTTGGAAAAAAAAATTTATATTCCAAGTTTCTTTAGAAATTTAATTTCAGTGTCAGGACTTGTACTCTCAGGATATTCTTTTAATTTTAATAAAAACTCTATTGATTTATTTTATAAATCTAAGCTTATTGGGAATGGTACATTGTCCGACAATCTTTTTTAAATTAATTTGAAAAATAATACCTCTTATAATGTGATGCATGCCCAAACTGATATCAAAAGATGTGTTATGAATGAGAATTTCTCTATTTTATGGCATCGAAGATTAGATCACATCTCCATAGAGAGAATTAAAAGATTAGTAAAAGATGATGTACTAAAAAAAACTCTTGATTTTACTAATTTTGGTACTTGTGTGGACTGTATAAAGGGAAAGCAAACCAACAAGTCTAAGAAAGATGCGAAGAGGAGTTCAGAAATATTGAAGATCATACATACAATATTTGTAGTCCAGATATGGACTCATATGGTCAGAGATACTTCATCTCATTTATTGATGACTATTCACGATATATGTATCTCTACTTGCTTCATAATAAGAACGAAGCATTAGATGCCTTTAAGGTGGTCAAGGCAGAAGTAGAGAAACAATGCAGCAAGTAAATTAAGCTCATAAGGTCAGATAGAGGTGGAGAATATTATGGTAGATATACTGAGGATGGACAAGCACCTGGTTCGTTTGCACGGTTTCTTGAAGAAAATAGAATTGTTGCATAATACACCATGCCGAGGTCTCCAGACCAAAATGGCGCAGCTGAAAGAAGAAATAGAACATTATTGGACATGGTGAAGAGCATGATTGGTAGCTCCAAGCTACCTAAATCCTTGTGAACTAAAGCTCTTAAAACTACCGCGTATATATTAAACAGAGTTCCAACTAAGCCTATTTCCAAAATGCCATTTTAGTTATTTAAAGGTTGGAAATCAGGTTTGTAACATATACATGTTTGGAGATGCCCATCTGAAGTAAGAGTTTATAATCCACAAGAAAGGAAACTAGACCCAAGGACTATTAGTAGATATTTTATTGGATATACTGAGAAGTCCAAGGGTTATAAATTTTATTGTCCATCTCACAGCACTAGGATTATAGAATCAAGAAATGCAAAAATTTTTGAGAATGACTTGATCAGTGGGAGTGATCAATCTCAGTATTTGGCTTCTTCTGAGAAAGAACATTCAGATATTCCAACTTTCACTTCAAGTGAGAGATTGGTTGTCATTCATAGCACCCCTCAAGCTCAAATAAGTACTAGACAATCAGTCATTGAGATTCCATAAGCTACTGAAGATAATCTAAAAGATCCAGTTGTTCAACAACAATCAGTTGTGCAAGATACTCCTCAGGAGATTATTGACACAACATTAAGAAGATAAACTAGAATAAAGAAATCAGCAATTCCTAGTGATTCTATTGTGTATCTACAGGAATCTGACTATAACATTGGAGCCAAAAATGATCCTGAAACGTTTTCATAAGCCATGAGTTCTAAGAAATCAAACTTATAGTACAATGTCATAAAAGACGAGATGAAATTTATGGCATCTAATCGAGTTTGGGATCTTGTTGAGCTGCCTGATGGTGCAAAAGCCATTGAATATAAATGGGTCTTTAAAACAAAGAAAGACTCACAAAGCAACATTGAGAGATATAAAGTAAGACTCATTGTCAAAGGGTTTACTTAGAGGGAAGGAATCGACTACACGAAGACATTTTCTTCTATATCTAAGAAAGATTTTCTTCGAATAATTATGGCATTGGTAGCTCATTTTGATTTTGAGTTACATCAAATCGATGTGAAGACTGTATTCCTTAATGAAGATCTAGAGGACGAAGTTTACATGAAACAACCTGAATGATTTTCCTCTAGTGGTGTGAGAATTTGGTTTGCAAGCATAAGAAATTCATATATGAATTGAAACAAGCCTCACGGTAGTGGCACTATAAAAAAAATAACTTATTATGACGAATTAATTCATCGCAACAGGTACAAAAGTCATCGTAATAAATTATTACGATGATAAAAAATTCATCGTAATACATTACAAATTGTCGTAGTAATATGTTGTCGCAATAACCTATTACGGCGCGTTATTTTCGTCGTAATAGCTTCCTATTACGACGATAACCTATCGTCGTTATATATTTTTTAAAAATTTAATTTAATTAAAATCTTATTACGGCGACTTATTTTCGTCGTAATATCAACCTATTACGGCAAAATAAGTCGCCGTAATAGGTTTTTATTTAAATATTAAAATTTAATTAAAATCTTATTACGGTGACTTAGTTTCGCCGTAATAGGTTGATATTACGGCGAAAATAAGTCACCGTAATAAGATTTTAATATTTTTAAAATTTAAATAAAAACCTATTACGTGACTTATTTTCGCCGTAATAGGTTGATATTACGGCAAAATAAGTCGCCATAATAAGATTTTAATTAAATTTTAAAAATATTAAAATTTTATTTTAATATTTTTTTGTATTGCACCTGTTACAATAATATAATATTAAAGCAACGATACTAGAAATAATTTTTTACTATAAAAGTTTTACAAAAAAAATTAATAAAAGTTTCATTCATTTCAATAAAATCATCATATACAATGTTTCAAAAAATACATAATTAAAAAAAAATGTACTATGGAGGTGAAGTCTGCTGGGATCCACTAGGATGATATCCAGGCACTAACTGTCGCATGAAAGCAGTGAGCTCAGCAGTCGTCACCTTTAGATCCTGGATAGTCTTCTCTTGCTGAGTGAGTTTATCCTCTTGCCGAGCGAGCTTATCTTCTTGTTGAGCAAGCTTATTCTCTTGCTGAGCGATGAGCTCTCGGCACTCATGTAATTCACCCTTTAATTGTGAGTTTTCAGAAGATGAAGAACAACCTCTAATTCTCGATGTACCATTCGGTAATGGACCCCATCCTCTTTTATAACCAGATCTAGAGCCTAAAACCTCCTCCAAAATGACATCCTCATTGATTGGTTCTACTGTAGAGTCCTGTGAGGAAAGTCGCTCTATTAACTGTGCCTACAATGAAAAGAAAACAAATTCAATATGTTTAGTATAAAACATTACATTCAATAATATTGTATTTTTAATTGATAAAACTTACATGGGTTTCTTCAGCTTTTTCATTTATCCATTGATTCTTCTTTTATCAAAATAAGAGTATTCCACAGATGAAGTCTTGATGGCTCCTCTCCCGTAACAGGATCTCTCTGAAAAGAAACAATAATAATTTAAAATAATAATTTAAGACAATAATCTAATACAATTATCAATGTATCAATGGAATAATCTAATACAATGTATTAATGTAATAATCTAATACAATGTATCAATGTATCAATGTAATAATCTAATACAATGTATCAATGCATCAATGTAATAATCTAATACAATGTATCAATTCATCAATGTAATACAATATCAATGTATCAATGTAATAATCTAATACAATGTATCAATGCATCAATGTAATAATATAATACAATGTATCAATTCATCAATGTAATACAATTATCAATGTATCAATGTATCAATGTAATAATCTAATACAATGTATCAATGTATCAATGTAATAATCTAATACAATGTTTCAATGCATCAATGTAATACAATGGATTTTTTCGATTTTTTGTTAGTGACATCAAGATGTTTTTCTGAATCTTTGATATATATATATAGTGAAGTTGTAGGGTATGTGCCTTGGAGGATTAGCAATGCATTTTTAACACCATCAGCTTGATGATTGAACAACAATCATGTGAAAGAGAGGAAGATCTTGATTTATTGCACTTGGCTAAAGGTACAAAGAAACAAACAGGCCCTCACACCAGTAGGAGACAGCAAACAATCAGCATCAACTCATAGTATCATCCTCATTCCAGAAATGCAAATAATCCTCATTCCAGAAATGCAAACAATCAGCATCAACTAATAGTAGCATGGGACAAGGGTGTTTAGGTAGGGCATTTTTTTAAAAAATGATGTTTTAAACATGATTCCAGGTTAAGTAGGATGATTTTTTTGGTGTTAAAATGTTATTTTAATCATGAACATAGCCTTAATAAATTAAACAGGTTAAACATCAGACAAAGACAAATGTCCTTGTTAGATTCACATATCTCCAGAATGTCCCCATATTATGTGGTTATGCTTTAGAATTTGAGTGATAAGTGGCGTCAATTTGAATTGGACAAGTCAGTCGAGCTCTATTTTGGGTAAGTTTCATCAAAAGAATCCCCAATAAACTACCAGCTTGGTGTCTCTTGTAATGAATCTCTATCTGTCCTGTGGAACAACCAAGTACATTTGAATGAGTTCCTTCAAGTATCACTAAGCGCTCACTTCCTTCGTGGTAGACAACCGACATCAGAAACTCATTTCATGATGGATGCTTTAGGTCCCCTCTATTGTTCTTCGCAAGCTTTCAGTTATCTCAACCTATCGATATAATTTAAGTTCTTAAAAGCTTCATGACTAAAATGGAAATTATTGAAAGCTTAATGACTAAAATGGAAATTATTGAAAGCTTCATGACTAAAATGGAAATTACTGAAAGCTTCATGACTAAGTCAGGTAATCAAGTTTCCGAGAAATCATAACATTAAACATCAATGATTGGTATCGATATAGTTTGGCCACCAACCCCCTACAAATGATCCCCGTCTGGGTTCAGATCCCAATTCCCAATCACCAAATCTAGCACTCAACATAGATGCTGGATCAAATCTTTCATAAATATGACTACACTAGATTTATAACACTACAACAATATCAGACCACAAAATACATAAATATAAAAGCACTAGGTTCACAGTATTCTTTACTATATCATAAGAGTGAGCCGGTATAGACTTCGATCCAGTGAGAGCAGCATATGGCTGCAATTCCCGATTAGATTTATTTGTTTCTGATTTTTTCTACATCAAAGAATTAATGAAAATGGTTAGATGAGTTTATAAAAAATATAAACTATTAAAATATTTGTATGGATGTATTTACCTTATACTCATCTGAATAAAAGTAATCACATAGAAAGTCCCAGTCACTCTGCGAGACATGAGATGGCTTATTTTGTTTTGCTAAGCTCACACTTGTGTCCCCACCATGACTAATGAAGTGGATATGAAGCCGATATCTAAATTCTCGATAAACTTTATTCATTTGAAACTCAATACCTTTTTTAATATGATCTAAATTCATATCAAGATCGAACTTCTCCTGCAAGTATATATATATATATATATTATAAAAGTTATAAGGTATATTAAGTACATTAAACATAATCTAAAGTAATCTAATACAATTATACTGACCTGAAGTCGATCGATCATAGATGCTTTCTGTGCATCAGTGATCTCACTCCACTTCCTGACCGCAAGTGGTGTCATGTCACGTACAACCACTCCTATCTCGGTCAGAAACTCAGAGCAAAACTCTCCTAATGGTCGTCCAACCTCAGGTGGCAGAAGAATAGGCAACTTTTGTCCACGACGCGTATCAATCAGATGTGCGGACTTGTAACCGCGAGCAGGACCTCGGCCCTTCTTCTTTGATGATGTAGCTGCAAAACATAATGAACTAAATTAGTGCAAAATAACATAAAGAAATATAGCCAAATAATATAAGTTTAAAGTAGAGTTATTACATGATGCGCCGACAGATGACCCCTTGTCAGAGCTGGAATGTAAGGATAATCATCTCGCCTCGATGTAGCAGGTGTATCTCTCGAAGACATCTGCAAACAAACATACAAACTAGAATTAACAAATAAGAAAGTATAAGAACATATAGTTATAATAAGTAAAAAAAAAATGAATGCTACCAAATTAATCACTGTCATCACTAATATGCTCATTTTCTTCATCATCCTCCATATCAGAACTATGTATAGATCCCTCACTGTCATAATCAGCTAGTGTGTCCTCCTCCTCAACATCTTCGCATATAAAGTCATCTTGACCGACATCACTTTGACCTCTAATATTTTCTTGAATTGCAACTATTTCAGCATCAGTGTCCGTACGCCGAGATGTTATTAAGTCCATGTTAGGTTGCTCACATGTGAATCGAAGGGCTGCTGAATCATCTTCTTGATATACTTCTTCCTGAACATCATCATCCTTTTTTGGAATATCCCACAAATGACGATGACTAACCTTGTATACCACTTTCCAATTAGAATTGTTCTTCAAATCATCCAAGTAGAAAACCTTTTCAGCTTGTGATGCTAAAATGAATGGCTCATGCTTGTACCATTCTGAACTAATATTTATACTTGTAATATTATAATGTTGTTGCATTCTCCTGTGCTTTGGTTCAGTTTCAAACCATTTGCACTTGAACATTATCGCCTTACAACCTTTAACAAAATGAAATTCAAGAACCTCTAATAATATACCATAAAAGTTAATTTCTTCTCCTAGATGAGTAGAGGGAACACAAATGCCACTATTCTGTGTTTTATGGCCGACATCCCGAGTAACAGTGATAAATTTAATGCCGTTCACCACACAGCTAGTATACGAGAACACACGACTGTCGGGACCAATAGCCAATGAATAAAGCTCATCAGTAGCTTCAGATGCCCCAGCAAAATGCTTATTTAACATCTGGATAAACCAAAAATCAACGTCATTTGAAATAAAGACATATGATATATTAATTGACAATATAAATGAATGTACGGGCTTACTTCATTTTTAAACCACTCCAAAAATCTTTCTTTTGTAATTGGTCCAGTTGTTCCGGTCTAGTTGGATTTAGCTGATCAATGTGTTGGCTATAGAGAACATTACGCTAATGAGCACTATAGAAAATTGCATGATATGAAGAAATAATTTTACAAGTATACTTACTTGAGAAATGGTTGCACCTCTGGACAATTATTGATGAGGTACCAATGTACTTGTTTTAAAGTTTTATCATCTAAATGCACCATTCTTCCTTTTCCAAGAGGCCGCCAACGAGTTGCAAATATATTTAATTGCTTGTCCAAATGGCTATCCGAATCAAAATTTCATTCCGGACGATTGAATTTTGTTTCTATGCCTCGAAGATACATTGAACATAATGTTAGAGACTCATTGACAACATAAGCTTCTGCAATTGAACCTTCCGACGAGCCTTATTACGTACGTATTGTTTATACGTACCAAGTGCCCTTTCAAAAGGATACATCCATCTACTTTGAACAGGTCCGACAAGTAAGGCCTCGTAAGGCAAATGAATTGATAAGTGCACCATAACATCAAAAAATGCTGGTGGGAAAATTCGTTCAAGCTTACATAAGATCACCACAATCTGCTCTTGTAACAACTCCAAATCCCTAACATACAATGTCCTTGAACAAAGTTGTTGGAAGAAATTAGAAAGCTCAATTAAAGTACTACTCTCATGTTTCTGCAAGAATGGTTGAATGCCAATAGGTAACAATCTTTGAAGTAGTACATGACAATCATGTGTCTTCAAGCCGGATATCTTTCCATCACCTTCATTTACGCACCTTGAAATATTGGAAGAATATCCATCGGGCACCTTCACAGATTTTAGCCACTTACAGAATTGTCTTCTTTCATCTAATGTTAAGGTGTAAGATGCAGGAGGCTTATAAACTCTATTACCTTGAGTTTGTAACCACAACTCCCTTCGGATCCCCATTGAAGCCAGGTCCTCTCTTGCTTTATATGTGTCTTTTGTCTTACCTTCGATGCTTAATAAAGTTCCCACGACATTGTCACAAATATTCTTCTCAATATGCATTACATCTAAGTTATGTCTCAATTTTAATGATGACCAATACTCCAACTCGAAGAAAATGCTCTTCTTATACCAATTCAACTCATTTGGTGCACGCTTTCGCTTTCGATGTTTATTGTTTGGATGCTTTCCGGACTGTTCAGCAGCTATGTGTTCTAATTGCATTAAAATTTCTTCTCGGTCAACATTTTTGGTTTGACTCCATGCTCTCTACTTCCATCATGGAGTCTACTATTTCGCCACTTGTGATAAATAGGCAAGTAACGGCGATGTCCCATATAGCAAATCTTGTCTTTCAGCTTTTTGGATGAGGTTTGCTCATTACAAACTGGACATGCCTTATAACCCTTTGTGCTCCAACCAGATAATAATGAGTATGCTGAAAAATCATTTATAGTCCATAAAATAGCTACGTGCATCCGAAAACTCTCTTTGGTAGATGCATCATATACATCAACACCTTCGGTCCATAAATGTTTAAGTTCATCCACTATTGGCCTTAAAAATATATCCATATCCCTTCCTGGAGATTTAGGACGGGGATAAGCAATGACATCATAAAGAATATCTCTTTCATATATTTCCATGGAGGCAAGTTATAAGGTACTAAAATGATGGGCCACATACTGTATGCATTACTCATGTTCCCAAATGGATTGAATCCGTGTGAAGCAAGACCTAACCTTACATTTCTTGGTTCACTGGAAAAATTAGGATACTTTTGATCAAAATCTTTCCATGCTTCTCCATCTGCTGGATGCCGTAACACCCCATCTATGATCGGTCGCTTATCATAGTGCCACCTCATATCTTCAGCTGTATATCTTGAGGCATATAGACGTTTCAAACAAGGTGTGAGTGGAAAATACCGCATAACTTTATAAGGTATCTTCTTACCTTTGTCTTCAACCACTTGGTACCTAGGCTCGTTGCATACCGACATTTTTCTAAATAGGCATTCTCCTTCCAAAAGATAGCACAATCATGCTTGCATACATGTATGTTCTCGTAGCCTAAACCCAACTCATTCATCTTCTTTTTGGCCTCATAGTGCGAAGATGGTATTCTAGTACCATTAGGAAATGCCTCTTTTAATAGTTCAAGCAACATATTGAAAGACTTATTTGTCCACCGATTGAAGACCTTAATGTGCATTAACTTCACTAAGAATGTCAAAGAAGAAAACTTTTCACATCCAGGATAAAGCTCGGATTCCACCTCATTGAAAAGATCATCCAATTTCTTACTGTGATCGGTCCTTCCATGGTCCGACATCATTGTATTGTCATCATCATTGCCAACCTCATGTGAGCACCACTTGGGCTAGCGATGTCCTGCAATGCTTCGACCATCTCATCTTGTTCCCTTTCTGGGTCATCATCTTCATTCTCATTTCATCTGAGACATTGCTTCCAAACTGTTCTCCATGAAAATACCACGTCTGATACGTCTTCGAGAAACCCTTTAACATACAGTGTAATTTAACTAAATCAGGCTTATGCCATTTGCCATTATAACACCGCACACAAGGACAACGTATCTTCCCTTCTTCATTAACATGAAGCCTTGCCTTTTCTATGAACTTCTTAATACCGACATCATATTCTGGACAATTTCGTTTCTTATGTATCCAACTCTTATCAATCGGCATCGTTGGTGACGTACAACAACTGTTTGTTTGTTGCAAGGATATGTTAGTAATAAAATTTTCTTTTTTTATTCAGTGATTTGTCCTACTATAACATGTCAAAATTAAGGAAAAGATTGGTAATAAAAGGACATTTTTAACATATGAATCCAAAAACTGGTAAAATAATGATTTCACAAGTTAAAAGAAACTCCATCACAATCAGTAACAATCTTGCAATGGAGAATAGAACACCTTCAAAAAAACTCAAGAGCTAACATACCTTGAAGTACTATAAGCTGTTATGTTTGTACCTATTTAAAATTTTGAAAGCTACTCACTGAACTATTGTCTGTCTTGCTGTATTCAGATGTTCTTGAGTTCTCACTACTCTGGGGTGGATCTTGCACCTCAATTCAGGAATGGAGAATATTGGAAAAAGGTTTTTGGCCCTATGTTTATTTACCTTAACTCCTCTTCGGAAGGGCCAGTTACACAAATGCTCTGGAAGGATGCAAAAATGCAGGTTATAATATATTCTTTTAACTATATCTGAAAAGAACTGTCTTTGGGTATTTTTGAGCCGAGTTCATGCAGTAACACAATATCAACTCTGAAAATGCTAACCAATTTGATAAGTTAATTGCTGGCTTTTTTGCTAACAGGGTTTTAGCCTAGTGGCCGCACCCTGCTTCTGTTAAGAGAACATTCTAGTTTCAAACCTTGCAGGTGTTTTCAAAATGTTTGACATGGTGATTCTTACATCAATTCTATGAAGTAATTAGTGTTGCTCCCCCTTTATCTCTTCCATAAATGATAATAATGAAAAAAGGATGGAATATCTAATGAAAGTTATGTAATGGTTTAACAATTATACATGAAGACTGACTTTTATTATTAAATAAAAGCCATTGAGCATGGAAAGAGCTTTCTCTGATTACCGATATGAAATGCTTTTCTGTGTTATTGCAAATTCTAACTATTTATGCTTTTTTTTTTTTGAACAAAAGTTGAATTCGAGCAACTAGTTTAGAATTCTAGTACTATTAATGAATTACAGGAAAACTTTTTAAAAAAATTAGTGCATTAATTCAAAATGTATTTACAAATGAAAAATATGGTGTAATTAATAGTAGATGCAACTAGATCATGCTCACGTTTCCTTGCTTCTATTTTGTGTATTCAGATGCAGACAGAAGTAGAGAGTTGGCCTTATAGCTTTCCAGCTTCAGAGGACTTCTAAAAGTCCTGGAAAAGAGGTTCTGTTAGTGGAAGATTACTTGTTCGAGACAGGTAGGCTTTATTCTCCATTTTCATGTACTCACTTATAATTAATTAGTTGTTCTGGTTTTAGTTATATTAAAGTGCATAAGAATGCATTTCATCAAGTCCTAATTGTTATATATATATATATATATCTCAAACATATATTTAGAATAATATTATTGCTGTGTGGTGAAAAAACATCTTTGTGCATGAGGATAAGCCACCATGCTAAATAAACATGGGTTTACTTTTTATGTTACAAAATAACCAAAAAAAAAACTTCTTTTGAACATTCTAGCATGGTTTGCATTACTCTCTAGGGATGATATGCATAACAATGGGCTTACTGCTTGGTGTGAGATGATTTTCATATAATCAAGTTGGGATGTGTTCCTCAGGTATATAAAGGGTGAAGACATATATGCAAATGATGGTTATGTTGGTTTGGCTTTACCAGGAGAAGCAGGATCATGGCAAAGGGAATGCAAGGTTGAATATGAAAGTTTGGCCTTTTTTGTGCACGTAATGATACTTCAACCTACTGTTTGTGCTTTATTAAAGCATGTTCCATAAATAACAATTCTAGCATCTTACCTGCTATGATTTTGTCAGGGATACCAATTTTGGACCAGAGCAGACGCCAATGGGAGTTTCTCAATTAGAAATGTTTCATAATAATGACTTCTTCTAGCTTTGGCAAACATCTGATGCACTTTCTCAATTTTTCAACCTAATCGCCCGAAACATTAGAATCACCCTCATGCCATAGCAATTAGGAGTTCAAAGCGCAGGGCATATAACTATGTAAAAGAGAGAAAGATGGGCAAAACAACAAACAAAATTGCAACAACAGCCAATGCAAGTGAGGAATACCATGATCAAGCATGCTGTCAAATAGGCAAGGTCGCCTGGCATGTTAAAAGGCAAATAGGAAGACAAAAGAAGTACCTCCTCAAGTACTCGACAATGTAAAAGCGAACTTTTCCATGCGCTCATCAATTAGAAAACATCTTTTCTATGTTTTAATCTATGTTTTATTGGGCATTACATCTCAAGTTACTTCTTTGTTTGCATCATTAAAAGAAACATTCAATTCATCATAAATTACAGTAATAACTTTTAATTCAACCTGTAGAGGTTTACAGTAAAATAACAAGAAAACTTTATAAACCCCCCAAATCATCAGAAAACAACAAAATCGAAAAAAAAAAATCCAAGTGAAAGAAGAATCGCGAGCAAGAGGGTTTTATAAAGCCCTTCTTCTTCTCACCTCGTCCGAGGGCTGACAGAGAGGAGCTCGGGGCTGACGGCGTCCGGGGCTGACGGCAGAGAGGAGCTCGGGGGAAGACGGCGGGAGCAAGGGTTTCGCAAAATAAAATCGTGCGAGGGTTTGGGGTGGAGTATTAGGGGACCTTATTACGGCGAAATTAACTTTCGTCGTAATAAGGTCCCGTAGAAAGAAAGATTTTTTCACTATATTATGACGAATTTTTAAATTCATCATAATAAGTCGTTTTATTACGGCGAAATTTATTTTACCGTAATAAAATGAAGAAAAATAAAAAAAATTAAAATCATAAAATACAATGTGGACTTATTACGACGAATTATAAAATTCATCGTAATAAGTCTTTTTATTACGGCAAAAATTTATTCCGCTGTAATAAAAAGAAAGAGAAATAAAAAAAATTAAAATCAAAATACAATGTGACTTATTACGACGAATTATAAAATTCATCGTAATAAGTCTTTTTATTACGGCAAAAATTTATTTGCCTAATAAAAAGAAAGAGAAATAAAAAAAAATTAAAATCATAAAATACAATGTGGACTTATTACGACGAATTATAAAATTCATCGTAATAAGTCTTTTTATTACGGCAAAAATTTATTTCGCCATAATAAAAAGAAAGAAAAATAAAAAAAATTAAAATCGTAAAATACAATGTGGACTTATTACGACGAATTATAAACTTCGTTGTAAGAAGTCTTTTATTACGGCAAAAATTTATTTCACCGTAATAAAAATAAAGAAAAATAAAAAAAATTTAAAATCGTAAAATACAACGTGGACTTATTACGACGAATTATAAAAGTCATCGTAATAAGTCTATTTATTACGGCAAAAATTTATTTCGCCGTAATAAAAAGAAAGAAAAATAAAAAAAATTAAAATCGTAAAATACAATGTGGACTTATTACGATGAATTATAAAATTCATCGTAATACGTCTCTTTATTACGGCAAAAATTTATTTCGCCACAATAAAAAGAAAGAAAAATAAAAAAATTTAAATTCATAAAATACAACGTGGACTTATTACGACAAATTTTATAATTCATCGTAATAATTCTTTTTATTACGGTGAAAAAGTATTACGCCGTAATAAATAATTGTTACGACGAATTTAATTTTTATTTTGCCGTTATAAATAAACCTATAACGACGAAAATATTTCGCCATAATAGGTTCGCCACAAATACCATACTTTCTTGTTGTGTGGTATTTAAAATTTTTGATGTGATCTCTTCCTTTGGTTTTGAAGAGAACATCATGGATCAATGTATATACCAGAAGGTTAGTGGGAGCAAAATTTATTTCTTAGTCCTATATGTTGATGACATTCTACTTGCAACCAATGATAAAGGATTGCTATAAGAGGTGAAACAATTTCTCTCCAAGAATTTTGATATGAAAGATATGAGTGAGGCATCTTATGTCATTGGCATTAAGATCCATAGAAAAAGATCTCGAGGCATTTTAGGATTATCTCAAGAAACTTATATCAATAAAGTCTTGGAGAGATTTTGAATGAAAGATTGATCACCAAGTGTTGCACCCATAGTGAAGGGTGACAAGTTGACTTTGAACCAATGCCCTAAAATGAACTTGAACGGGAACTTATGCACAACATTTCATATGCTTCAGATGTTGGAAGCCTAATGTATGCTCAAATTTGCACAAGACTTGACATTGCATATGCAGTAGGAATGTTGGAAAGATATCAGAGTAATCCAGGTTTGGACCACTAGAAAGTTGCTAAAAAGATCACGAGATGCACAGTAGACTTGGCTGCTACCTCTACTATAGAAGTAAAGTTCGTTGCTTGTTTTGAGGCTACATCACATGGTGTATGGTTGAAGAGTTTCATCTCAGGGCTTAGAATTGTTGATTCTATTGCTAGGCCAATTAAATTATTTTGTGACAATTCAGCTGCTATATTTTTGGCTAAAAACCATAAGAGTGGTAGTTGAAGTAAACACATCGACATTAAGTATTTAGCCATAAGAGAACGTGTTAACGAAAATAAAGTGGTCATAGAACACGTTAGTACTGAATTGATGATAGCTGATCCTTGGACTAAAGGCATGCCAATTAAGAAGTTTAAGATCATGTGGTACAAATAGGAGTTGGTCTCATGATATAATTTAGTTACATGGACAACTACTTGTACAAAGAAACTCTTATTTTAGTTATTTGTTTATTTCTCATTCAAGTGTACACATTATTTGACTTTCGAGAAATGATAATTTTTTTTTGGACTCTGAATAAACATAGGGTTTATTCATTATGTTATGTTGTCACATTTAGAATAGTGGTAAAGAAATTGAATTCATTGTAATACATGAAAGATAATACTCAATTATAGAGGACCTATTGCCATAATTCATGTATTTGGTTTCTTTTTCAGTGTTGAGGATTGTGAATTAAAATAAAATATATGAATCAAGTGGAGAATGTAGTATCCCATTGGTGATGATCCTATTTTATTTTATTTATTTGGTAATCACTTGCAGATATATCTCAATCTATTGGAGATAATTCTCAACAATATCCATCCACTAATTAATTAAATGATAATTATATTTCTTTTAAAAAATTAAAATACCTACTTTGATGGGGTAGGCGGTGGAAGTTAAGAAAGTCTCTATAAAATCCCTTCTAAGGTTTTTGATATCACATCATACGTGAGAAAACTATACAACCTTACGGAAGCAGAGAGAGATTGGGTCTCTGATGGAGAGTTGAGCAAATCCTGAAGGCATATACGTGCTATAGATTCTCAAGAGGTAGATCATAAACAATGGCTGAAGGTAATACATTGATCCTGTTATTATTTCTATACAATTTTTGTGTAGATTTTTAATAGATCTCTAACATAATGAATATGAATATTTAGATTGGTAAGTGTGTTTTTGGGTTTTGGATTCAAAAATATAGTATGAAGTGGCTCCTCTTAGCTTCGCCTGCCCATTTTTCTTCTCTTTCTTGCGGTGACCATTCAAACTCAACTCCTTCCCTCCTGTTCGTCCTCTGTCTTCAACCTTTGCATCGGATATTAGCACTTGGCGTACCACAAACAATCCATCCTTATCGCACCAATGCTGGTATCTAGCGAAGGATGAGACCAATGGAGAGATTTAGTCCATTAATGCCCATGTCCTGGCCGTTTGATTTGCCACCACTGGTTCAACATGCAGAGTATAAGGTTTCTACAGTGCCATCACATACCTCATTGCCATAATATCTCTCTCTTGATCTACCCCCTTGCCTCACCGGATAATGGGCAGCAAAAGAGGGGAGGGGGCTGGAGGCGGATGGGGCCTTGGCGTCTGCGGTGGGGGAGGTATAGAAGAAAGTGTTGAGGAGTTATGCTGGTGGCTGATTGATGACAAGGACATGTTCATTTTTGTTTTCTTCCTAAATAATTACCAACTGATGTGGTAGTTCATTTCTGTTTGGAATTAATCAATGAACTTAATGATGAGCATGAATCAAATTTGCTGCCAGTATATTCTTTTGTTGGGATTGTTTCCAACACAGATTATTTTTGGAAGAGAAATCAAGATAGAAGAAGGGTTTTCTCTCAAGAAGAAAATAGATCTATTTACGTTTCATTAAGTACATCATCATATAAATATTGTTTCTTGTTTCTACGGATAAACATAATCCTCTTATGATCTTATCCATCTGAGGCTAACCCACCAAAGCATAAAAAGATAGGCCCATTATTGAAAAGCCCAACTCAGACTAAATAAAATAAAATAAAATACTAAAAACTAACAACCATTATATTTTAACACTCCCCTTTAATGGTTGTTCTTGGATACCCATGAGATCTCTAAAGTGTATGAATTTCTCCTTGGGTAGTGCCTTGGTGAAGATATCTGCAATTTGGTCTTCAGTCTTCACATACTTGACTTCAATTTCTTTTTCTTCTACCACATCTCTAATGAAATGGTACTTGATTTTGATATGCTTGGTGCGGCTGTGATATATAGGATTCTTTGTCATAGAAATAGTAGATTTGTTGTGACATAGCAGAGTAGTAGCTTCTACTTGCTTTTCACCCATATCTTCAAGTATTCTTCTCAACCAAATTATTTGTTGTGCTGCCAAAGTTGTAGAAACATATTCTGCTTCAGAAGAAGATAATGTCACTATATTTTGCTTCTTAGATGCCCAAGATATGATACCTAATCCATAAAAGAATACATATCCTGATGTGCTTTTCATGTCATCAATATTTCCAGCCCAATCACTATCACAAAACCCAAATAACTTCACAATATCATCCTTGTTTCTGTCATACATGATCCCATAATCTTTAGTACCTTTGATGTATCTCAAGACTCTGTTTGCTTGTCCAAAGTGAATATTACTTGGCTTTTGCATAAATCTGGAAAGTAAACTTGATGCAAACATTATGTCTGGCCTTGTAATTGTTAGATATAATAAGCTTCCAATAATGCTTCTATATAATTGTGCATTTGCTTCACCACTTTCATCTTCTTTCATCAACTTATCATTTACCATAAAAGGTGTTTCAACACTGTTGCAACTTTTCATTTTGAATTTTTTGAGAATGCCTTCTACATACTTCTTTTGACTGGTAAAGATACCATCTTTTCTTTGACTGATTTCAATTCCTAAGAAATAATGAAGCAAACCCATATCATTCATTTCATATCTTCTCATCATTTCACTTTTGAAAGTCAAGATCATATTCTTATTGTTACCAGTAATAATTAAATCATCAACATAAAGAGAGATAATGAGAATATCATCATTACCTTGCTTCTTCACATAAAGTGTTGGTTCACATGGACTTTCTAGAAAACCTTTTTCATTGAAGTAGGTGTCAATTTGAGAGTACCATGCTCTGGGTGCTTGCTTCAGCCCATACAATGCTTTCTTCAACTTGTATACCTTGTTTTCTTGACCTTTGATGATGAAGCCTTGAGGTTGTTCAACATAAATTTCTTCTTCCAATACTCCATTCAAGAATGCTGACTTTACATCTAGTTGATGTAATTTCCAACTTTTATGAGCTGATATAGAAATAAGAGTTCTAATTGTATCATGTCTAGCAACAGATGCAAAAGTTTCTTGATAATCAATACAAGGTAATTGAGAGTATCCCTTTGCTACTAATCTTGCTTTGTGTCTTTGAATGGTGCCATATGGATTGTGTTTTGTTTTGTAGATCCACTTCAAGCCAATGACTTCCTTATCACTTGGTTTCTTCACTAATTCCCAAGTTTTGTTCTTCTCAATCATATTAATTTCTTCTTGCATTGCCTTGTTCCATACTTCTTCATGCATAGCATTTTCATAAGTTTCAGGCTCAATCATTCAGAAATTACAAGAAGCATAAATGCCACTTAACCTTCTTATTTTTATAGGAGTAGAACTTGAAGATGGACTTGAACTTGAAGTTGAAAATGAACTTATATTTGGAGAAGTTTGTGGTAAACCTTCAACCTCATTCTCTTCATTTTGAGCATCATAGATTTCTTCATTAAGAGGAATAATATTTTCTTCAACTTTCTTTTGCTTCCAATCCCAAGCAACTTTCTCATTGAAAATAACATCTCTTCTTATGATCACTTGATTTTGCTTCAAGCTGAAAAGTCTGTAACCTTTTGATTTAGAACTGTATCCAACAAAGATACATTTTTCACTTACTTCATCAGGTTTATGTCTCCTTTCCTTTGGAATATGTGCATAGCACACACATCCAAATATTTTGAAATGTTTCACTGAAGGCTTTCTACCATACCAGGCCTCAAATGGTGTCATATTTTGAAGAGCTTTTGTTGGACATCTATTCATCAGATATACTGATGTATTCACTGCTTTTGCCCAATAATAATTTGAAAGGCCTTTATCTTTGAGCATAGATCTAGACATCTCAACAATAGTACGATTCTTTCTTTCTGCAACACCATTTTGCTCTGGTGCATAGCCAACAGTCAATATCTTTGTATACCATCATCTTCACAAAATTTCTCAAATTCATTTGAATTGTATTCACCACCTCTATCACTTCTCAGCACTTTGATATAATGCCCACTTTGTCTTTCCATAAGATTTTTAAACTTCTTAAAGATAAGAAATGCTTCTGATTTATGTCTCATAAAATACACCCATGTCATCCTTGAATAGTCATCAATAAAAATAATGAAGTAGATGTTACCTGCATGAGTAGGAGTTTTCATAGGTCCACATATGTCAGTATGAATAAGCTCCAATGGTGCTTTGGCTCTCCATACATGCTCTTTTGGAAATGCCTCTCTATGTTATTTTTCAAGTGCACATCCTTCACAAGGTTCTTCCTTGTCATGTATTACTGGTAGACCATACACCATATTCTTTTGATGTAGACTTCTCAAGCTTTGAAAATTCAAGTGCCCAAATCTTTTGTGCCATAACCATGACTCATCATTTACTTTCATCTTTCATGCAGCATCCTTTGCATAGTGCAAAATAAGAGAAAACTTCTATTTTTCTCCATCTTGATATTTGCCATAAGTTGCTTTTTCATTCCTCTGTCATATAACTTGCAAACATTATTTTCAAAGTGTACCATATGCCCATGCTCAATCAGCTGTCCAACACTCAAGAGATTTTGCTTCAAATCTCGAACAAGTAAAACATCATGAATGAATTTTATTCCTTTCTTGGTATTGATTTTAATTGTGTTTTTCCCTCTTACTTGGACTAGAACACAATTTTCCATCTTCACTTGTGAAATTGAAGAACTATCAATATCCACAAAAAAAGACTTGTCTCCTGTCATGTGATTGATGCATCCACTGTCAAGATACCACATATTATTACTTTGCTCTTCTGCAGTTTGACATGCATATAGTGTGCTTTGTTGACCTTCATTTTCTTCTGAGAAGTGTGCTTGCTCATTTGCTTTGTACCTACAATCATTTTGAACATGTCCAAACTTTTTGCAATTACAACATTGGGGTTTTTCCCTAAACCAACAATCTTTTTCAGCATGAGAAGACCTTTTACATATATTGCACCTTTGTTGAGTGCTTTCATCATATTGCCTTTTTGAAAAATTATTTCTTTGTATTTCTCTACCTCTTCCTTTCATATTTCTTTCTCTTCCTCTATTTTGGTTTTCACCTCTGAATGACTCTCTTTTGACTGGAGCATGACTAGATGATTCTTTTTGAGAATTTTTATCAATCACTTTGAGTTTAGATTGAAAGGCACTTTCAATTGATGATTCTTTATGTCTAAACAATCTTTGCTCATGAGCTTCAAGAGATCCCATCAATTCATGAACACTTAATTCAGAAAGATCTTTAGATTCTTCAACAATTGCAACTATTGTATCAAATTTTAGAGATAAACTAGCCAAGATTTTCTTACATATTCTTCGCTCGGTGATGGTTTCACCATAGCTCTTCATTTGATTAACAGTCTCTGTAAGTTTGGAGAAGTAATCCTTTAATTTTTTATTTTCTTACATTTTCAAATTATCTAATTCTCTTCTTAGAGTTTAAAGTTTGATAGCTCTTACCTTTATATTGCCTTGAAGTTTGATAGCTCTTACCTTTATGTTGCCTTGAAATTCCTCCTGCAAGATACCCCATGCCTCCTTTGATTTGGTGGCTCTAATAATTCTGGAAATTTTTTTTTCAGATACGGCTTGTTAAATAAAGAACAAAGCTTTGGCATCCTTCTTTTTGTAGTCCTTCAGTTGCTCCTTCTGATTATTTGTTGGATTAACTGGGTCTTCGTACCCGTTCTCAACTAGATCCCATACTTTTTGTGAAATAAAAAGGGTTTTCATCTTGATGCTCCAATAATCATAATTTTCTCCATAAAAAATAGGGATAGAAGGTTGGTGGATATTCATTCCAATATTGCTTGGGGTTGCCATGAATTTTTTGTAGCAATTTTTTCTTCACTGTTTCTTTGTTGATGACCTCGTGGGATAGGCAACGTTTGTTTCCGTTCCGTCCCTGTTTCCTAACGCCTTCTTTGGAAGCTATCTGGTTGTTGTTGAGCAGGTCCTTGACGAGACAATGAGTCAAGGAACAAAGGTCACGAGGCTTGACGTGCGGAACTTGCTCTCCGTGCATTACCAGAATGATCGAGAAAAGATTTAATGGCTGACTTTAACCCTCTTTACCGGCCTTGCGTGAGATCAAGAAGTTGAAAAGACTCCTTGGCTGTTGCTTTCGAGATATGAGAGAAAGCTTTTGAAGAGAAAATTGCATGACGAAGAACTCGTCGGCTACTTGTGGAAGGAAAGCACCGCTGGCTTCGGTCTTCTCGTCCTCCTCGCCTTCATCGGCTTTCTTCGTTTCCGTCACCATTTACAAAATCAAGAAAGCAAGATTTCTTTTCTTTCTTTCTTGTTTCTTCGTTGGAACCAGGCTCTGATACCAATTTTTTGTTGGGATTGTTTCTAACACAAATTAATTTTGGAACAGAAATCAAGATAGAAGAAGGGTTTTCTCTCAAGAAGAAAATAGATCTATTCACGTTTTATTAAGCACATCACCATATAAATATTGTTTCTTGTTTCTACGGAAAAACATAATCCTCTTATGATCTTATCCATCTGAGGCTAACCCATCAAAGCATAAAAAGATAGGCCCATTATTTAAAAGCCCAACTCAGACTAAATAAAACAAAATAAAATACTAAAAACTAACCATCATTATATTTTAACATATTCTGCCATATATGTTTTTATGAAGAAAGTCACCTCGGCATGAATGCCCTTATGTATGGTTTTGAAAATTGGATCAGATCGGTCCGTGAAATCGGTCCAACGAAGAATCGATCAACAATCCAATTTAATTTTATTATTAAAATATATTTTTATATAATCTAATAAAAATTTAAAAGTTTATTAAATCAGTCGGGTTCTAACGAACCAATCCAATCCCAATTTTAAGATTTTAGTTTTCATAAATAAAATTAAAGTTGATTTTTTTTTTATTTTTAATTTTTTACTTCAGTTCATCTGTCCTCTTTATTTTTAATTTCTTGTTGAGAAGCGGCTCCTAGACGCCTGACAAGTGTGAACAATGGCTATTGGGAGGATCACCGGATACTTTGTGAACCCGCAAATCTGTTGGCTCTCCCATGGGGTTAATTGGCCCCATCACTACCGTTCCTTCTTGCCAAGCGTAAAGGACAGCTTGCCCTCCTGACCTTTCCGGAAGCCCCACATCTCCACCTCATCATTCTCTTGAAGGAAACACCGGTTGAATAAGCACTTATAGTCCGGACCTTTTATCACAGTTGATTTGGAGTCCCGGCGAGCGATCATCAAGTGGCAGCGAAACTCGCCTAGAGCGTGTATGCATACCTCCAGGCCCCATGTTTCCTTCTCTGAACACGATTAGTGGTGGTCATTTTCCTCGTTGCTGTGGACAGGTGCGGAAGTCCGGCAGCGGGATTAGTGCTGGTCATTTTCCTCGTTGATGTGGACAGGTGCGGAAGTCCGGCAGCGGCCTTCTCGGCCTCAGAGAGCATGGAGATGAGGTTGGCATCCACATAATGAGAGGGGATGAGGAGGCCGTTCTTGCGTTGGATGTCCACGTCCGAACCGCGCGTCGAGGCATTTGGTCATTACGAACCGGAGGTACCGGTCATCGCCGCCATGCTCACGCACATTGTGATCCAACCCATCTCTACCTCCTCTCACCCTGCTTGTATGGAGGCTCCGACTGTTGCGTTTTAGAAGGTGGAAGCTATGTGGTGTATATAGGAGTAGTTCCCATCTCTTCTGCTGCACTCTCTCCCTAGTCCTTTTGGACGTGGTTGCATATCACCCTCCTCTCTTCTCTCCCTCATCCTTGCTTAGAGGAGCTAGGTCCTTAACCCAGCCTCTTCCATAGGGGAGATCCTCCTCATCCTTAGCGAAAATACTCATCGTGACCTATATATATGATGACGCCCAATCCAAATATGCGCTCCCCCTCGCCTCTAGCTACTAGTCGGGCGACTGGTTTCTTCCCCGTGGACGAGAGAGACTGTTGACTTTTTGTCATTCAATAGGCTAGTAACTTGGAATAAATATTAATTCTTATATATCATTCACTGGCGCCGTCCATTGTCACGCCCTCATGTTGGTGATTGAAGCTGGGTATGCTCCATAATCAAACCGGCTTTGCACAGGAAGGGCTGAGGAAATCCATTCGATCAGAAAACCCAATCTATATGGCTTGTTTGAATCCAAGCAGTGAGAATTACCCTGATTGATAATAATAAATAAATCCACGGGAAAAACATGTGGAAATTTGGGGTCTGGAAGATTGGTCAGCGGCAAGCGCAAACTTTCAAATGTCAGGCAATGGTACACCGCAAATGGCTTTAAGTGTCGACTTTTTTACACTGTAAAAAAAAAAAAAGTAACGAACCCAGGCGAGCATTTGCATTAAATGCTCGCGTGGGACGTTGGTTCGCTGGGCTCGCGCAGAACGCTCGGCGAGCGTTCCGTGACTCCAAGAAACGCTCGAGCAAGAGGTTCCGACTCTTCCTCGGTTTGAGAAGGAATGGTAACAAAGCTTAAAGAATATATATATATATATATATATATATATATATATATATATATATATATATATATATATATATATATAGGATAGTCTAAAGAAATTTAAGAAAAAAAAAAGAAAATTTAAATCCTAAAAAATTATTCATTTTAGAGAAGATTCTATTGCTACAAATCTTTGGAGTTGTCCTCGAAGCTCGGAGTCTATATGCTTGAACTTGGGAGTTTGTCTCTTGTTGCTGTAAGGGCTGCTTGGAGTTGGGAGTTTGTCTCAAGTGCTGCTTGAAGTTGGGAGTTTATCTCAAGTGCTGTTTGGAGTTAGGAGATTGTCTCAACCTGTTTGTCTCAACATGATGAAAGCTACTAGTGGTAAAAAGTGTATTTAATTATTTAATTATTATATTTTATTTAGGCATCTGAAAATTATTGGGTTTCACCTTCATCCGATTGTGCTCGCGGTAAGAGGATCGTACCTTGGGGACAAATCGCCAATAACCCGCACGAGGAGGCGAAAACTTATCCTTAGGCAGTGTGTAACACGCCTCGACCAGTTTGATTCCTTTTTAACTTTAATTTAGATTTTGAATTTAAATTTTAGATTAATTTTTCTAGCATTTTCTAGAAAGGATTTTTTAAAAATTAAAATAATTTCTCTAACAGCTAAGGACAAGTATTCTATCATTAGAAAGTGCTAGATTTTATTATAAGTAAGTAAAAAAAAAATTATTTTTGAATCTGTTCAGAAGCCTTAAAATTAGTTTTGAATTTAAAATTTAAAATTCAAAATTCAAATTTGAAATTCAAATTTGATAAAAAAATTTGAAACTCAAATTCAAAATTGACTTATTTGAGTTAATTTTTGCTTAGTGGTTTTATTATAATTGCAAGTAGTTTCTAGATTTAATTCTTTTGAATTAAATTTAAAATCTAGAAATATCTAAAAAAATCACCAATTAAAAAAAAATCAAATTATAAAGCTAAATCTTTAATTTTTGGTTGTGCAGAACGCATTAAGCAATAAATTTACTTAAAATGGGTTCTGATGATCTTAGTGCAATTAAACCTGAAAAATTCAATGGATTATTCTTTAGGAGGTGGCAAAGTCAAGTGAAATATTGGCTTACCACTTTAGGTTTATTTTCTGCCATAGAATTATCAGATCTCAAATCTAATAGTCAACAAGGTTCTTCTAGTATAGTTGATATCTCATCTTCATCAAAAATACCCCAAGAAATAGATTTTCATTGTAGACATAGAATTTTAAGTGCCCTATCTGATAATCTTTATTACTAAAACTGCTAAGGAACTATGGGATGCTCTTGAGGCTGAATATGGGATGGTTGATGCTGGTCTAGATAGATTCACTATCTCAAAATTTTGAAAGTATATAATGGTAGATTCCAAACCCATTAGTATTCAAATTCATGAATTTCAAGATTTTCTTAGAAAGTCAGAATTGACTGGTTGTAGTTTTTCTGAAAACTATAAGGTCCAAGCCTTAGTAGATGCCTTTCCACCATCTTGGTCATCCTTTGCTCGAGAGCTAAGTCATAAGCAAGGTAGCTTGATCCTAATAGAAGTGATTAACTCTATTAGGATTGAAGAAGAATACCGGCTTAAGCTCAATCAAAATCAAAAGACCAACCTTGGACCTAAAATCCATCTGACCGAGTCAAATCCAACTCCAATTCAATTCAAACCTAAGGGAAAGAATTTTAAGAAAAAGAAATTCCAATCTAGATCCAACCAATCATACAAACCTCCTCAAAACCGATCAAATCAGAACCGATCGAATCAGAAGTCAAAGAATTATAAAGGCACGTTCTGCTTTGTGTGCGGAAGGACAAATCATGTGGCAAAGGACTGCTACCACCGAAAGACTGAACCATTGAAGAAATCATCTAAACCACAAGTTAACATGGTTGAGAGTGGTGCTGAGCCTTCTTTCAGGTCGGTAAATTCAAAATTCTTAATTAACTCAACCCAATCTTCTTGTGATTGATGACTTGATTCAGGAGCTAATGTTCATGTTTGTTTTGATCGCTCCTAGTTCTCCACCTTTCAGGAATTAAGTGAAGGAGGTGTGACACTTGGGAATAACTCTTCAGCACAAGTGCTTGGAAAGGTCAAGTGGATCTAAAGACGACATCTGAAAAATCCTGGTTCTTCATGAAGTGATGTTAGTTCCTAGTGTTAGAAGAAATCTGATTAGTGGATCTCTTCTTATATCTAGAGGATATAAAATTGTTCCAGAGTCAAATAAAGTTGTAATTACTCGAAATAATGAGTTTGTTGGTAAAGGTTTTGTATGTGAAGGTCTTTTTAAATTAAATGTATCCTTTAAGTTATATAATAAAAGTTCTCTTCTTTTTAATGTTGAATCTTCAAATGTTTGGCATAGTAGACTTGGTCATGTGAATTTTGATCGTATTCATTACATGACAAATCTTAATCTAATTCCTAAGGTTCATATTGATAGAAAGTTTAAATGTGAGATTTGTATTCAAGCTAAGATGCCTAGAAAACCTTTTAAATCAGTAAATAGGAGTTCAACACTTCTTGAATTAGTCCATAGCGATGTATGTGACTCTACCAAGTTTCCTACACGGGGAGGAAGTCATTACTTTGTAACATTCATAGATGACTTCTCTAGATATTGTCACATATATTTGATAAAATCTAAGGATGAAGTATTAGATAAGTTTAAGATTTATAAGTAGAAGCTGAAACCCAAACTGAGAAAAAGCTTAAGAAATTTAGGTCAGATCGCGGTGGTGAATATACTTCAAATGAAATGACTCTATTTTATCAAGAATATGGGATTATTCATGAAGTTACACCACCATACTCTCCTCAGTCTAATGGTGTAGCTGAACGAAAAAATCGTACATTAATGGATATGGTTAACTCAATGTTAATAAGTTCAGGCGTACCTGAGAACTTGTGGGGGAAGCTCTTTTAGCTGCATGTTATATTTTAAATAGGATACCCTTTAAGGATAGTCCTAAAACACCTTTTGAGCTTTGGAAAGGTAGAACACCCAGGCTAGATTATCTTAAAGTGTGGGGATGCTTAGCTAAGGTAGGAATACCTGAACCCAAGAGAAGAAAAATAGGA
>UESW01001992.1:46135-104033 GCA_900491605.1 Calamus simplicifolius | reverse complement strand
AAAATCAACATCGGATATATTTTTCTTCTTGGCGGTGCTGCTATTGCTTGGGGATCCACTAGGCAAACTATTATTTCTAGAAGCACCATGGAGGCCGAGTTGATAGCTCTGGATACCACCTGTAATGGCAGAGTGGATAAAAAATCTAATATCAGAGCTACCTTTGGTACCTAAGCCAGTTCCAGCTATATCAATCCATTGTGATAATAAGGCCGCAATTGAACTGACAAATCAAAAGAGTACCAATTAAAAGATGAATCGCCATATACGGCTTCGTCATAAGTCTATTAGACAACATAAGGAAAATGATGTTATCTCTTTGGAATTTGTCAAATCTGAGAAGAATTTGGCAGATCAATTAACCAAGGGATTATCTAGGAGTGGAGTCCTAGATTCATCAAGGGGATGGGGCTTAAGCCCATTATTTGGTCACCAGCAGTGGATACCCAACCTCTGTGATTGGAGATCCCATGAATGAGGTTCAATGTGTAGAAACGAAGCTGATTGAGTGATCGTGTTAGAGCACAAATTTTAAAAAAAAAATTTCAACCCATCCCTATGATGAGTGCTCTTATAAAGTGACAAAGTAAATTTGTGTAAGGTTGAGTGATTCTCTTAATGGATCCGAGGTAGGTTATCTGCAGGGTATTAGTCACAAATACCCTTGGAGGATTCACCTATATGAGAATTGTCATATGAGGCCGTGACTAAAGATTTGGCTAACCTTAAGAAATTCTCATGAAAAATCAAGGTACTAAGCGCAAGGCCTTTAATATGCGCTGACCGCTTAAACCCAATTGATTCATGCTATGTGTGTGATTAGTAGAAGTCTGAGTCAAGGACCTAGTTCAAGGTCTAATCCACTATGGTTCCTTCAGATGTATACAATCAACACTATGTGAGGTTCAAGTCCACAGGACACCTCATCTATTGCGCAGTATAAGATGCCCTAATTTTTTTGTATATTAATTTTATTATTTTATTTTATTTTTAACTTTTATGGGGGATTGTTGACTTTTTTACACTTTTTAAAAAAGGAAAAAAGTTTTTTTAAAAAAAGTAACGAACCCACGCGAGCATTAAATGCTCGCGTGGGACGTTTGTTCGCTGGGCTCGCGCGGAACGCTTGGCGAGCGTTCCGTGACTTCCGAAAATGCTCGAGCGTTCCGACTTTTCCTCGGTTCCAGAGGAACGGTAACAAAGCCTAACGGATATATAAATATATATATATATATATATATATATATATATATATATCTAAAGAAAATAAGAAAAAGAAAATCTAAATCCTAAAAGATTTATTCATTTTAGAGAAGATTCTGTTGCTGCAAATCTTTGGAGTTGTCCTTGGAGCTGGGAGTCTATCTGCTTGGAGTTGGGAGTTTGTCTCCTGTTGCTGCAAGTGCTGCTTGGAGTTGGGAGTTTGTCTCCTATTGCTGCAAGTGCTGTTTGGAGTTAGGAGATTGTCTCAACCTGTTTGTCTCAATCTGGTGAAAGCTACCAGTGGTAAAAAGTGTATTTAACTATTATTATTATATTTTATTTGGGCATCTGAAGAATTATTGGGTTTGTACCTCCATCCGATCGTGCTCGCGGTAGGAGGATGGATCGAGCCGGGTCGTTGTACCTTGGGGACAAATCGCCAACAACCCGCACGAGGAGGCGAAAACTTGTCCTTAGGGCAGTGTCTAACACACCTCGACTAGTTTGATTCCTTTTTAACTTTAATTTAGATTTTGAATTTAAATTTTAGATTAATTTTTCTAGTATTTTTTAGAAAGAACTTTTTAAAAATCAAAACAATTTCTCTAACATTAAGGCCTTTACATTATTGAACATAAAGTTGCGAACTGATATATATGCTTTAATACACACACATACTTGACTCGATTATAATCAAGTTAATCTTGATTTGAGCATCTCTTTCTTAATTACAAATTGACGTGGCAGCTCTTCCGAATCTTGTACTGTAAATGAGCAATGGTTTATCGGATTTGAGTTAGAGGACCAGTCGAGTTACTTATTGCAGATGGACCTCCGGACTAAGACCAGGGCTCTTTGTGACTTGGAGCCCCAGGCTTAAATCCAAAATTAAAAGAGAGCTTTTTTTTTTTTTTCGGTTTTAGTTTGGAGCCGTGTCAGGTAAGTAGCTGGGTTCAATATTTTCCAGTAAACTGGAGGAAACATGGACTGGATACATTCTGACCTACCCCTTGGATAGGTATTGAACATAGAAGCACTTTGCAGCTTCCCACAAGGAGATTGAAAGCCATCAAGCATTAATCGGATGGCGGAAATTATCTTCGGTCCTCCACCAGCAGATATCAGATTAAGGAAAAATTAGAAAGAAGATTCTTAACTATTTCATCAACCTAATAAGCATTAGCTTAGTTGCACATCCTATCGCTTGCCGTCGGGTTCCTAGTAGTGAAATATGGCACTATCCTCTCTAATCTCAAAATAAATAAATAAATTATAATCATTTAATAACAATTTAATTTGAGATAATCCTTTATTTAAACCATACAGAAGGCAAACCAACCCACACGAATTGCTTACCTAGGTGGCGCAAGTCCACCAACTGCATACTCATATACTCATGCATCGACATACTAAACGGAATCCAATCCAACAGGAATGAGATTTCAGATATTGGACCATGCTATTACTTGAATTCAACCTTTGCTAAAAGAAATCATTTGATCAAGTCAGTCTCCTTTGAGTTTAAGAGAAGAAAAAGGGAAAAAGAAAAATAAGGAGAGAAAAATTCCTCCAAAGGATTTACAAAGCCAACCCACACGAATTACTTAAACTGGGGGAATGATGCTCCTGCCAAGAACAAAGCACAGCTGACCACCTTGCCGGAAGCCCCACATCTCCACCTCGTCGTTCTCTAAAAAGAAACTCCGGTCCAAGAAGAACTTGTACTCCGAACCTTTGATCAGAGTGGCGCCGGTGGAGTCCCACCGAGTGAGCATTAAGCGGAACCAAAACCTGCTTCGAGTGTACACGCGAACCTCCAGTCCCCCATGCCTCCTTCCCTGAACGCGGTTTGTGCTGGGCGTTCTCCTCCTTGCTGTGGGGGGGCTTTCGAGAAGGTTGGCAGTGGCCTTCTCGGCCTCAGAGAGCATGGGGATGAGATTGGCATCCACATATGGAGAGGGGATGAGAAGGCGGTTCTGGTTTCGGAAGTCCATGTCCGCTTTCGTGAGGGATTTGGTCATTATGAAGCTGGGGTCCTGCTCATTGCCGCCATGCTGATGCACCAAGTCCCTCACCCACTCAGGGATTGGCATCCGATTCATCTTCTTTGTATAGAAGCTCCTGGTGTTGCCTTTCGGAACGTAAAAGGAGGAGCAAGAAGAGAGCAAGCGATTTGGTTGATTCGTTAGAGCTGCCTGTACGTGTATATATATTAAGGTTATTTCTTTAATCGGGATTGGTTAATCTTGCCGTATCTCCTCCCACCGACAAAACTTTTAAGTTTATCATAATCCAACGGTAGATAATTACGGGCGAAGTCCTAATAGCTTGTAGCCAGCTTAACTACGACGCTGATAGTCGTATTTTTCGCAGTTCGTTGGCGAGAGAATTAGTTTTGCCCCTGCTATCTCGCCTCTGGTCTTTTCTTTTCTCGACTTACCTTTTAGCTTCTAAATCTAATTAATTAATTAATGATCTTGACAACCTAGTAAATAATTTTTTTATTTTAATAAAATCAGATTAACCGGTATTTAAGATTATAATTTGATAAATATAAGTAATATACATTTGGCATATATAGCAAAATCATAAATATATTATTTCAATAGATGCACAAATTAACATATCATATTTTTGTCATATAAATATATACATGAATTCCATATGCCCAATAGTTAAAATGGAATATCAAAATTAAATTTTAATAAGACAATCAAATATTTTATTTTTCTTTTATCTCTTTGGTCAAGTACTATAGTCGTATTTAACGCGTGCAATATACGTCTATGATCACATATAACCCTGCAGAATAGGGTCGAGACTATATTTAGCTTTCTGGAGTAGGTTTAAGACCATATTCAGCCTTATAGAATAAGTTTATATCAAATACTATTGTTGCTGCCAAATCGCGTTCTTCAAACATGAGGATAACGGAGGGCCTCCATTTTCTCGAAGTTCCTGCAAGAAAGTCCCCGGGGACTGGTTTCATCCGTGGGAACCCCTCCGACGCTCAAGTAAGCGACTTGAAAACAGTAAAAGAAAAGGCTAATGAAGGAGAATAGCTTGAGAACTTGAGTTCAGATCCCCCATCTCGTTATGAGCGAGGGTTTTTATACCTGTCCGAAGATCCTTCTTACCCCTCCTAAAAAGTTGCTGGGTTAGAGACGCCACCATTGTCAGGGGACAGATGGCAGGATTAGTGGAGGACAGGCCACAATCATCTCTGAGGTTGTCAGAGATACCTTGGTGTACCGTTTCCCTACTAGATGCGGCATCACAGGTGGTTAGTGGGTCTGGCCATATCAGATAGGTACTGCAACTAGTAATGGGCACGCAGGGGCACAGGAGATTGGTGGGCCACGTAAAAGTTGCACGTGTCTACCGGGCCGTGTGGGGTTCTCGGGCACTAAGGCCGAGGTCGAGGTCGGGGCCAAGGTCGATACTGAGGCCGAGGTTGAGGTCGGGGCCGAGGCCAAGGTCGGGGTCAGGGCCGAGGCCAAGGTCGGTACCGAGGCCGAGGTTGAGATCGAGGCAGAGGCGGAGGTTGAGGTCGGGGCAGAGGCCGAGGTCGGTACTGAGGTCGGCACCGAGGTCGAGGTCGGCACCGAGGTCGAGGTCGGGGCCAAGGTGACGGCGGGTATTCTCCGTTAGCATATTACTAATGGAGCTTGATCAGCCACACCAACTATCACTGTAATATAGCTCTTCAACATTACATCATGCATAGTTTGATCTAGAGTATGTATATATAGATATACAAATATTCATCTATTCAAATTTTCTTTTCAACATTGTAATTTCATAAATATTCAAATATTTATAAATGAAACAAAATTTCAAATATCCATATTTAACAATGCAAAAAAGTATATAATACTTTTAATAATATATTCAATAAATGTCATTTTATGCTTGATTTCAAAAGCCATAAATCAGTTATAGCATAATTTGATAGACAAAGTCAATTAGCCAATATATAAAACATCATTTAATACATTTTGAACCTTGAAATATGATTTAATAATTTCATAAAAAAATAATCCTATGAGAAATAACCTCATTACAATATTTTTTTGATGCAATAAAAATTGAATTTTGATGATAAATTTGCCATCATGCTTTTTTTTAGATTATTTATTAGTACATATCAAAACAGAAGTAATACTTATCTCGAAGCCCATAACAATATAAATAAATCATATTTCTCAAATCCAAACCTATTAATCCAAAAGTATATAAATATTAAATCCGTTCATGTTAATATTTCTAAATATTTTTTTAAAAGTTTTCAATCTTTGAATTCCAATAATATTCTTCTTTTTTTTTACATGAAATTACTAAATCAAGTGTTAAACTACTGACCAAATTTGCACCTAAACTGCCGTGCGGTGAAAACTAATTGCAACACAAGTAAGAATATAACAATCAAGAGCCCACACGAGACAACTGAAATCTATTCACCGTAAGCATATAAAAATTAATTTAAAATTATAATTATTAGATTCCTAATATCTAGCTTTGATTTTTGAGATCAGGCTATATAAAAAAAATCTTTTAAAATCTAATGATTAAAGATTATATCCTAAAGATTTGATTTAATTGTTGATATATTATATCCTAAAGATTTGATTTAATTAAAGAGAGCAAGCGATTTAGCGGTTGGTTGATTGGTTGGAGCTGCCTGTGTATCAAGGTTAATTGTGTAGGCACGTTTTCTCTCTTTAACCGCGATTGGTTCTTCTTCTGATCAAAAAGAATCCAAGCGAAATAAAACTTTCAACTGACAAATCGGCTGGGTATGCTCGTCGTTGCCAAACACCATGGACAAATCGGGTTTATGGAGGAAATCCATTCAGAAGACCCGTCTATATATATATATGGCTTGTTTAAACCCAAGTAGTGAAAATTACCCCGATTACTAATTATCAATAAATCCATGAGGAGTTAGAGTTGATGAGAGTTGGGGAAAATGTGGGTCTGGGTATTGGTCAAGGGCATTGCGCAAACTTTCAGCTAACAGCCTATGGTACACCGCAGATAGCCTTTTAAGGCCTCCACAATAACATCTAAAAGCGATGTACGGATATGAATATGCTTTAATGTATATATATAACTTTTTAAATATTAAAAAATATATAATTTTAAAATCTTTAATTCATATATTAAGGAATCTAAAAAAAAATATGTTAATTTATATTAACCTAAACTATCTAATATTTAGGTCACTTAATGCATTGGACTAAAAAATTTTAAATCATATGATTTAAAATGTTTATGTATTTTAAAATTACTTAATAAATAACACAAAATTACATAATAAATAACACATGCACACACACACACACACACACACATATATATAACCAATATTGTATGCGTATAATGAATAATGAATCAAAACCAATGCTTCTTTAACTTACAAAATTTGATAAAATGATTACTAATTGTTATGTTGTACTTAACAACTTTTATATAGAAGGGTTAAAAGTAGACATGTGATGCCAATAGTATCATAATTTGATGGTGTGAATTATGAAAGAGTGACATAAAGTAATCCCAGTGTCTAAGTATCTAACATGTCAAACAATTCAAGATGTAAATTAAGAACTACCTATATTCTTGTCCTTCCTTAGTTTCAACATTTCATAGTGGATGAATTACCTACGAGACATCTTTCTTTTTCATCATTCAAAATCACACCTGTGTCTAGCCTCTTCCATCTTAGGAACTGACTTTTAATTACTTTAAGTGAGTGATTATGATTTCAAACATAAAGCCACTTGTGCAGCATAACTTATGTGCTTTTAAATGTCCAAGTTCAAATTCATTACGCACACAATTAATATAACAAATATCTTCCTATCTTCTACCCAATTAATTTCTTATCTGTTAACATTTTAAATACCATTAAACATTTTATAAATTAGATATCATCCATTATCTACCTTATAATTCCGTCCATCTTCATTATGTGCTCTATCTTTTATAATCATCATTTCTTCCCAGATATATAAAGCTTTCTCTTTAAATTGCAAATTGTTTCCAAATTTTCAAACTCTTTTCTTCCTATCATTTCAAAATCAATTTAATAGAACTACAATACTCTCTTCGTTCTCAAAATTATTTCAATCAAAGTTTATTTTTCCTTTAAATCCACTCACAACCATCCCACCTTCACTATTTAAAATTCAAAAAGCTTCCTTAAATCAAAGAGAAATCATTTGCTTTTTTTTTCATGCTAATAACGCAAAGTGATTTTAAAATCTCCCTTATATATAGGGAGTAGGGGGGAGAGAGATAGATGGATGGAAGTTAAAAGATTTTGGGCCTATTTGGTTTGTAGAAATGACTCTTTAAAATTAGATTAATTGATTTTGATTCCAAATATTTGTTTTGAAGCGATTTTAATTTCACCTGAAATCTGAATCCTATATTAAGGTAGATTTAGAATTTAGACCCAAATCCATTCAAACCAGCTATAACCCAACTCATTCTACAAATATAGTTTTAAATTTAATAATATATATAATATAATATATATATCATATTACAAATAATATATATACTATTATTATAATTATATAACATTCTAATATATATATACTACATATAATGATAACATATTATATTATAATATAATATATTATGTATAATAATTCTAAATGATAATATAATATTAATTATTATATTGTAATTATTTGTATTATTATAAATAATAGTATTACAATAATTAATTATGAATATAATATAATTATAATATAATATATAATAATATTACTTTATATTTATTTTATATATATTATTAGCAAGATTCAGACACCATATTTTGATTGTAATTTCTTTATGAACCAAACTAGTGGAGGAATTGAGTGGTTTCAATTCTGATTCTAGTAGAATTAGATTTCAGTTCTAACTTTGACTATGATGTTAAACCAAATGAACCCTTTTAATTGCCATGTTCAGGCCAAATATTAAACTTTCCATAAATTATCTCTGTAAAGCTCACCTTGAGATAATGACAAAAGCATATGCAACATATAAGAAAAATATTATCGTTGCTACTTATAGTTTGCTAGCTTAGAAAGATATCTCAAGATGTCTCAAAAAGAGGACAGTGAAAAGATAAAGATATTGAAAGTGAATTGTTACTTGAATTCATTAACCTACTCTTCTAGCATACCCTTTAATGAAATTATAGATATTTTTCAAAGTAATTCTTTCATCAACCCAATTGAGAGCTTAATGATACTCCTACTTGGCTTTAAAATTTAATATCTCCATCCAATCAAAAGTCTTTGTTTTAATAAACATAATCTTCCTATGTTTAATAAGTCCTCTATTAAAGAAATCACAATCATCTAATGTTCCTTATAGAACATCTATCATGCCTCAACCCATCACCAGGCCAGCCATGTGACACGACCACATAGTCGGATATGGTATTTGATGGGTTATTCTAGCAGACTGGATGGTATGGACTCCCCGCGCTCCTCTTTCTTCCATGATATCCGGAGGGGCACTCAGCATAAGCGAGGTCTCTGGGCTGCAACGGCTTATCACATTTGGTTGTCGAGGAACCAGCTCATCTTCTCGATCGACACTATTTCTCCTTATATGACTGTGAGAAAGATTAGAGCGCTGATGACGGACTTAGCCTGCATCAGTCATGCTATTGGTTCTGACTCTTCTGGCCACTAGGGTTCCCCTGCTGCTTTGGCAGCGAACCGACATACTATTTTTTTTCTTGGGAGCCCCCCTTCCAGGGGTTGTCAAAATCAACTTCGATGGGAGTATCCGTGGCAGAGCTGCTGGTTCTAGTTTCATCATTCGGGGGCCATCAGGAGATTTGGTGGCGGCGGGAGGTTTTGCTACTCTAGACTCCTCTGTCCCACTGGCTGAGCTCTATGCAGCTTGGACGGGTATTTCTTATGCTGTTCGGATTCTCCATACTCATAGGATCATGATTGAGGGGGATTCTATGACGGTTATCTCGTGGCTGCATAAAGAGGCTTGTTTTGATAATTCCTCTAATCTGATCCTTAGGGATATCTGGTATATCCTGCAGGAGATTGGCACTGTCCAGATCCATCATATTTACCGTGAAGCCAATGCGGCGGTGGACTGGGTGGCTGCTTTTGTGGCCCAGCATACCGGATCATGGGTTTGGAAGCCGGGAGATTCATGTCCTCTTCTTTTACAGCAGATTTTGTATTCAGATGTTTCTAGGCTGATTCATACTAGACTTGTGTGATCGCCCATTTGTACCAAAAAAAAAACAAAATAATAATATATATGTAATTATAAAAGTACTAAAAAGTAGATCCAGTAAGGTAGTTCCAATATCAATAATTTCAATGCTAGCATATGATATTTTAAAAATTAGGTGTAGAGATCCAATTAATATAGCATGGCAATGATATTCATGTTTGATGACGCAACAAGTTCATATAATCAAGATAACAATGTCATATTTGCAAACTTCATAGCTCCAAATAGTAATCAATCTCCCTCTCCCCTCCGACTCCTCTCACCCAACCGCAAGCAAGAGAGAGAGAGAGAGCGCGCGGCAACAAAGAGGAGTCGGAGGGGAGAGGGAGATTGAGGGGGGAGTCACGATGGTGGTCGGTCATGAAGCAGGGGCCGTCTCGTGGCTTCCCTGCTCCACGGATCTAGCTGAGGGAGAGAGAGGGAGCAGGGAGAGGAAGAGAGAGGGAAAGGGAGAAAGAAAGGAAAGAGAGAGAGAGCGAGTTGGAAGGGGGAGTGGCCGTCCCAGGTGCGGGTAGGGGTGGCGACCGCCCTGCTCGCAGATCCATCCGCGAGAGAAAGAGAGGGGGAAGGGGCAGGGGGAGGAGGCTGCCACGCCCTCCTCTGGAGCCATACATCCTCCCACCTACTGCTGGGAAGGGGAGGGGTTTGACGTGCGCAGCAGACCGGAGAAGCCGGTGTTCACAATATCGATGCACTGCGACAAGTGCTTTAATGCACCCCGCATTCCAATATGCAGGCTCAAAATTGAAGCAGCTGGCCTAACCACGCTCGATCATTGCCAGCTCAAAACCTCTAACCTACCGAAATGCTAAAACCATCTCCCTTGCCAACCTCGCACTCATCGTTACGATGTTACCTCCCTCTCTTGCTAACAATTTATGGATTCCAATAACTTCTCACCAGAGTCGCCAACTCAAATCACTCCAAAACTACAAAAGACTACAATCCAATCTTCTTTGAAAGAACGTAGTTTATAAGAAAGAGAGATGCACTATGGTTGCCATTTCTAAAGTTCTTGAGATGGAAGCCCAAGGCAACGATCCATGCGCCTCTTCTTCTTCTCCTCCAATGGTCAATGAAAAGACCGTCACCTCCAACTTCTCCTGTGGAGACGACTGCAAAAAATCAATGGTGGAAGAGAGACTGGAGAGTTTGGTTAATTTCTCATTTTTAGAAGCTAACAATGCCGGTATTGTTGGAAAAAGTTAAAAAAAAAAAACGCCCGCAGATGTTCACCAAACGTTGTGCATTGGAGGACAAAGTTCATCAATGTCCAGAAACGGCTCAAACAATTTATTTTGTAAGCCGTTTATGAAGTTATTTGGGGCTAACACCTTTAAAGCTATCATGGGCCAAGCCATTTGAAGCTTTTATGGGCTAAGCTATAAATAAGCTCAAGGATTCATATTCAATCAAAATATTCTTTTCTTTTATTATATTATTTTTGTTGTTATTTCTTGGGCATTTAAAGGTTTCATTGGGTTGCACCTCCACGTAATCGTGCTCGTGGCAGAAGGATTGGATCGAGCTGGATCATTGTACCTTAGGGACATATCGCCAACAATCTACACGAAGGGACAATAAACTGATCCCTTTTTTATATTTCATTTATATTTTGTATTTAAATTTCTAAATTAATTCTCTAGCAATTTCTAAGAGGGATATTTTGCAAAGATCAATATTATTTTTCAACAGCTAAGGATCAGTTTTATCTCTTTCTAGAAATTGTTAGTTTTTTTCATTATAAATCATAACCCTATTTTAAGTAGATTTTCTTTAAAAATAATTAGTAATTCATGTTCATAATCTTGTATTTAAATCTTTTAAAGATGTTCAATTTCTTTATAGAGAAGCATTTGAAACTAAATGGTTTAGTTAATTGTATTTCTCAAATGGCTTAGGTTATTTCGATACGGCATGATAACTATCATTTGAATTGATGAGAAGTATTTTCTTTCCACAATGCTCTTATCGAAGTTGAATTTTGCTAAAAGCTATTTAAATTTTATATAACCAAATTTTAAGTTATTTTGCCAAGAGGCTAATGATACAACTTCATTTATATCAACAACATGGTAGAATTTAGCTTTCTTATTTACCCATAGGAAGTAAGAAAGGAATATAATTTGTTAGTTACATCATTAAGTTAATGAGTCTATTTAAGTATAATAAGTCCACAGGTAGTTATTATATGTTATTGATTTATGTCATTGCATGTTTACATTGGTAAGACATGACATTAAGTTATATACCTCAAATTCAATTACATGAACATGATTTTTATTTTTATTTTTGTGCAGCCATTTTGCCTGTTAATATTTCTAATATGAAATGTGATGTTCTCGATTTAAGTGGTGACAATTATAAAGTATGGAAGGAAAGAATTCTTCTTCAATTAGGGTGCATGGACATTAACTATGCTATCAGAAAGGGTGAACCACATTCGGTTACATTTACTAACACTCTGGCTGAGATTGCTATGTATGAATGATAGAAGTGATCTAATCGCCTCAGTATGATGTTCATACGTACTAAGATTTCTGCTAGTATACGTGGTTCAATTTCTGAGTGCAAAAATGTTAAGAAACTTCTGAAGGCACAATTTGAGTCTTCAGATAAAGCACTGGCTAGCACCCTAATGGCAAAGTTGTCATCAATGAAGCTTACTACTGTTGGAGGTGTGCGTGAGCACATCATGAAGATGAGGGACATTGTGGCTCAGTTAAAATCCCTATAGGTTGAGATATCAGAATCTTTCTTAGTGCACTTTATTTTGAATTCATTCCCACAATAGTATAGTCCCTTCAAAATATCTTACAATACACATAAGGATAAATGGTCAATTAATGAACTTCTGACCATGTGTGTTCAAGAGGAAGGGAGGCTGATTCTAGAAATGGAAGAAAGTGCACATTTAGCTACTCAAAGAAAGACTAAAGCTTCTAGACTAAAGCTTCTAAAGCCAAACACAAAGAAAAGGATAAAGTACCCATCTATATAGAAGACAAGAAGAAATCCAAGTGCTTCTTTTATGAGAAGAAAGGGCATATAAAGAAGGATTGCCTTAAATTCAAGGCTTGGCTTGACAAGAAAGGTACTCCAACCTTATTTGTACGTTATGAATCCAATATGGTTGTTTGTCATAACACATGGTGGATTGATTTTGGTTCTATAATCCATATTTCAAATACCTTGTAGGATTTTTTAAATCAAAGGAAACCATTGGGAAGTGAACAAAACATCTATTCAGAAAATAAGATGGGTTCACATGTGGAAGCGATTGGGATGTGCATACTCATTTTAGATTCTGATTTTGTTTTAGATTTGGAAAAAAAAATTTATATTCCAAGTTTCTTTAGAAATTTAATTTCAGTGTCAGGACTTGTACTCTCAGGATATTCTTTTAATTTTAATAAAAACTCTATTGATTTATTTTATAAATCTAAGCTTATTGGGAATGGTACATTGTCCGACAATCTTTTTTAAATTAATTTGAAAATAATACCTCTTATAATGTGATGCATGCCCAAACTGATATCAAAAGATGTGTTATGAATGAGAATTTCTCTATTTTATGGCATCGAAGATTAGATCACATCTCCATAGAGAGAATTAAAAGATTAGTAAAAGATGATGTACTAAAAAAAACTCTTGATTTTACTAATTTTGGTACTTGTGTGGACTGTATAAAGGGAAAGCAAACCAACAAGTCTAAGAAAGATGCGAAGAGGAGTTCAGAAATATTGAAGATCATACATACAATATTTGTAGTCCAGATATGGACTCATATGGTCAGAGATACTTCATCTCATTTATTGATGACTATTCACGATATATGTATCTCTACTTGCTTCATAATAAGAACGAAGCATTAGATGCCTTTAAGGTGGTCAAGGCAGAAGTAGAGAAACAATGCAGCAAGTAAATTAAGCTCATAAGGTCAGATAGAGGTGGAGAATATTATGGTAGATATACTGAGGATGGACAAGCACCTGGTTCGTTTGCACGGTTTCTTGAAGAAAATAGAATTGTTGCATAATACACCATGCCGAGGTCTCCAGACCAAAATGGCGCAGCTGAAAGAAGAAATAGAACATTATTGGACATGGTGAAGAGCATGATTGGTAGCTCCAAGCTACCTAAATCCTTGTGAACTAAAGCTCTTAAAACTACCGCGTATATATTAAACAGAGTTCCAACTAAGCCTATTTCCAAAATGCCATTTTAGTTATTTAAAGGTTGGAAATCAGGTTTGTAACATATACATGTTTGGAGATGCCCATCTGAAGTAAGAGTTTATAATCCACAAGAAAGGAAACTAGACCCAAGGACTATTAGTAGATATTTTATTGGATATACTGAGAAGTCCAAGGGTTATAAATTTTATTGTCCATCTCACAGCACTAGGATTATAGAATCAAGAAATGCAAAAATTTTTGAGAATGACTTGATCAGTGGGAGTGATCAATCTCAGTATTTGGCTTCTTCTGAGAAAGAACATTCAGATATTCCAACTTTCACTTCAAGTGAGAGATTGGTTGTCATTCATAGCACCCCTCAAGCTCAAATAAGTACTAGACAATCAGTCATTGAGATTCCATAAGCTACTGAAGATAATCTAAAAGATCCAGTTGTTCAACAACAATCAGTTGTGCAAGATACTCCTCAGGAGATTATTGACACAACATTAAGAAGATAAACTAGAATAAAGAAATCAGCAATTCCTAGTGATTCTATTGTGTATCTACAGGAATCTGACTATAACATTGGAGCCAAAAATGATCCTGAAACGTTTTCATAAGCCATGAGTTCTAAGAAATCAAACTTATAGTACAATGTCATAAAAGACGAGATGAAATTTATGGCATCTAATCGAGTTTGGGATCTTGTTGAGCTGCCTGATGGTGCAAAAGCCATTGAATATAAATGGGTCTTTAAAACAAAGAAAGACTCACAAAGCAACATTGAGAGATATAAAGTAAGACTCATTGTCAAAGGGTTTACTTAGAGGGAAGGAATCGACTACACGAAGACATTTTCTTCTATATCTAAGAAAGATTTTCTTCGAATAATTATGGCATTGGTAGCTCATTTTGATTTTGAGTTACATCAAATCGATGTGAAGACTGTATTCCTTAATGAAGATCTAGAGGACGAAGTTTACATGAAACAACCTGAATGATTTTCCTCTAGTGGTGTGAGAATTTGGTTTGCAAGCATAAGAAATTCATATATGAATTGAAACAAGCCTCACGGTAGTGGCACTATAAAAAAAATAACTTATTATGACGAATTAATTCATCGCAACAGGTACAAAAGTCATCGTAATAAATTATTACGATGATAAAAAATTCATCGTAATACATTACAAATTGTCGTAGTAATATGTTGTCGCAATAACCTATTACGCGCGTTATTTTCGTCGTAATAGCTTCCTATTACGACGATAACCTATCGTCGTTATATATTTTTTAAAAATTTAATTTAATTAAAATCTTATTACGGCGACTTATTTTCGTCGTAATATCAACCTATTACGGCAAAATAAGTCGCCGTAATAGGTTTTTATTTAAATATTAAAATTTAATTAAAATCTTATTACGGTGACTTAGTTTCGCCGTAATAGGTTGATATTACGGCGAAAATAAGTCACCGTAATAAGATTTTAATATTTTTAAAATTTAAATAAAAACCTATTACGTGACTTATTTTCGCCGTAATAGGTTGATATTACGGCGAAAATAAGTCGCCGTAATAAGATTTTAATTAAATTTTAAAAATATTAAAATTTTATTTTAATATTTTTTTGTATTGCACCTGTTACAATAATATAATATTAAAGCAACGATACTAGAAATAATTTTTTACTATAAAAGTTTTACAAAAAAAATTAATAAAAGTTTCATTCATTTCAATAAAATCATCATATACAATGTTTCAAAAAATACATAATTAAAAAAAAATGTACTATGGAGGTGAAGTCTGCTGGGATCCACTAGGATGATATCCAGGCACTAACTGTCGCATGAAAGCAGTGAGCTCAGCAGTCGTCACCTTTAGATCCTGGATAGTCTTCTCTTGCTGAGTGAGTTTATCCTCTTGCCGAGCGAGCTTATCTTCTTGTTGAGCAAGCTTATTCTCTTGCTGAGCGATGAGCTCTCGGCACTCATGTAATTCACCCTTTAATTGTGAGTTTTCAGAAGATGAAGAACAACCTCTAATTCTCGATGTACCATTCGGTAATGGACCCCATCCTCTTTTATAACCAGATCTAGAGCCTAAAACCTCCTCCAAAATGACATCCTCATTGATTGGTTCTACTGTAGAGTCCTGTGAGGAAAGTCGCTCTATTAACTGTGCCTACAATGAAAAGAAAACAAATTCAATATGTTTAGTATAAAACATTACATTCAATAATATTGTATTTTTAATTGATAAAACTTACATGGGTTTCTTCAGCTTTTTCATTTATCCATTGATTCTTCTTTTATCAAAATGAAGAGTATTCCACAGATGAAGTCTTGATGGCTCCTCTCCCGTAACAGGATCTCTCTGAAAAGAAACAATAATAATTTAAAACAATAATTTAAGACAATAATCTAATACAATTATCAATGTATCAATGGAATAATCTAATCAATGTATTAATGTAATAATCTAATACAATGTATCAATGTATCAATGTAATAATCTAATACAATGTATCAATGCATCAATGTAATAATCTAATACAATGTATCAATTCATCAATGTAATACAATATCAATGTATCAATGTAATAATCTAATACAATGTATCAATGCATCAATGTAATAATATAATACAATGTATCAATTCATCAATGTAATACAATTATCAATGTATCAATGTATCAATGTAATAATCTAATACAATGTATCAATGTATCAATGTAATAATCTAATACAATGTTTCAATGCATCAATGTAATACAATGGATTTTTTCGATTTTTTGTTAGTGACATCAAGATGTTTTTCTGAATCTTTGATATATATATATAGTGAAGTTGTAGGGTATGTGCCTTGGAGGATTAGCAATGCATTTTTAACACCATCAGCTTGATGATTGAACAACAATCATGTGAAAGAGAGGAAGATCTTGATTTATTGCACTTGGCTAAAGGTACAAAGAAACAAACAGGCCCTCACACCAGTAGGAGACAGCAAACAATCAGCATCAACTCATAGTATCATCCTCATTCCAGAAATGCAAATAATCCTCATTCCAGAAATGCAAACAATCAGCATCAACATAGTAGCATGGGACAAGGGTGTTTAGGTAGGGCATTTTTTTAAAAAATGATGTTTTAAACATGATTCCAGGTTAAGTAGGATGATTTTTTTGGTGTTAAAATGTTATTTTAATCATGAACATAGCCTTAATAAATTAAACAGGTTAAACATCAGACAAAGACAAATGTCCTTGTTAGATTCACATATCTCCAGAATGTCCCCATATTATGTGGTTATGCTTTAGAATTTGAGTGATAAGTGGCGTCAATTTGAATTGGACAAGTCAGTCGAGCTCTATTTTGGGTAAGTTTCATCAAAAGAATCCCCAATAAACTACCAGCTTGGTGTCTCTTGTAATGAATCTCTATCTGTCCTGTGGAACAACCAAGTACATTTGAATGAGTTCCTTCAAGTATCACTAAGCGCTCACTTCCTTCGTGGTAGACAACCGACATCAGAAACTCATTTCATGATGGATGCTTTAGGTCCCCTCTATTGTTCTTCGCAAGCTTTCAGTTATCTCAACCTATCGATATAATTTAAGTTCTTAAAAGCTTCATGACTAAAATGGAAATTATTGAAAGCTTAATGACTAAAATGGAAATTATTGAAAGCTTCATGACTAAAATGGAAATTACTGAAAGCTTCATGACTAAGTCAGGTAATCAAGTTTCCGAGAAATCATAACATTAAACATCAATGATTGGTATCGATATAGTTTGGCCACCAACCCCCTACAAATGATCCCCGTCTGGGTTCAGATCCCAATTCCCAATCACCAAATCTAGCACTCAACATAGATGCTGGATCAAATCTTTCATAAATATGACTACACTAGATTTATAACACTACAACAATATCAGACCACAAAATACATAAATATAAAAGCACTAGGTTCACAGTATTCTTTACTATATCATAAGAGTGAGCCGGTATAGACTTCGATCCAGTGAGAGCAGCATATGGCTGCAATTCCCGATTAGATTTATTTGTTTCTGATTTTTTCTACATCAAAGAATTAATGAAAATGGTTAGATGAGTTTATAAAAAATATAAACTATTAAAATATTTGTATGGATGTATTTACCTTATACTCATCTGAATAAAAGTAATCACATAGAAAGTCCCAGTCACTCTGCGAGACACGAGATGGCTTATTTTGTTTTGCTAAGCTCACACTTGTGTCCCCACCATGACTAATGAAGTGGATATGAAGCCGATATCTAAATTCTCGATAAACTTTATTCATTTGAAACTCAATACCTTTTTTAATATGATCTAAATTCATATCAAGATCGAACTTCTCCTGCAATATATATATATATAATATTATAAAAGTTATAAGGTATATTAAGTACATTAAACATAATCTAAAGTAATCTAATACAATTATACTGACCTGAAGTCGATCGATCATAGATGCTTTCTGTGCATCAGTGATCTCACTCCACTTCCTGACCGCAAGTGGTGTCATGTCACGTACAACCACTCCTATCTCGGTCAGAAACTCAGAGCGAAACTCTCCTAATGGTCGTCCAACCTCAGGTGGCAGAAGAATAGGCAACTTTTGTCCACGACGCGTATCAATCAGATGTGCGGACTTGTAACCGCGAGCAGGACCTCGGCCCTTCTTCTTTGATGATGTAGCTGCAAAACATAATGAACTAAATTAGTGCAAAATAACATAAAGAAATATAGCCAAATAATATAAGTTTAAAGTAGAGTTATTACATGATGCGCCGACAGATGACCCCTTGTCAGAGCTGGAATGTAAGGATAATCATCTCGCCTCGATGTAGCAGGTGTATCTCTCGAAGACATCTGCAAACAAACATACAAACTAGAATTAACAAATAAGAAAGTATAAGAACATATAGTTATAATAAGTAAAAAAAAAATGAATGCTACCAAATTAATCACTGTCATCACTAATATGCTCATTTTCTTCATCATCCTCCATATCAGAACTATGTATAGATCCCTCACTGTCATAATCAGCTAGTGTGTCCTCCTCCTCAACATCTTCGCATATAAAGTCATCTTGACCGACATCACTTTGACCTCTAATGTTTTCTTGAATTGCAACTATTTCAGCATCAGTGTCCGTACGCCGAGATGTTATTAAGTCCATGTTAGGTTGCTCACATGTGAATCGAAGGGCTGCTGAATCATCTTCTTGATATACTTCTTCCTGAACATCATCATCCTTTTTTGGAATATCCCACAAATGACGATGACTAACCTTGTATACCACTTTCCAATTAGAATTGTTCTTCAAATCATCCAAGTAGAAAACCTTTTCAGCTTGTGATGCTAAAATGAATGGCTCATGCTTGTACCATTCTGAACTAATATTTATACTTGTAATATTATAATGTTGTTGCATTCTCCTGTGCTTTGGTTCAGTTTCAAACCATTTGCACTTGAACATTATCGCCTTACAACCTTTAACAAAATGAAATTCAAGGACCTCTAATAATATACCATAAAAGTTAATTTCTTCTCCTAGATGAGTAGAGGGAACACAAATGCCACTATTCTGTGTTTTATGGCCGACATCCCGAGTAACAGTGATAAATTTAATGCCGTTCACCACACAGCCAGTATACGAGAACACACGACTGTCGGGACCAATAGCCAATGAATAAAGCTCATCAGTAGCTTCAGATGCCCCAGCAAAATGCTTATTTAACATCTGGATAAACCAAAAATCAACGTCATTTGAAATAAAGACATATGATATATTAATTGACAATATAAATGAATGTACGGGCTTACTTCATTTTTAAACCACTCCAAAAATCTTTCTTTTGTAATTGGTCCAGTTGTTCCGGTCTAGTTGGATTTAGCTGATCAATGTGTTGGCTATAGAGAACATTACGCTAATGAGCACTATAGAAAATTGCATGATATGAAGAAATAATTTTACAAGTATACTTACTTGAGAAATGGTTGCACCTCTGGACAATTATTGATGAGGTACCAATGTACTTGTTTTAAAGTTTTATCATCTAAATGCACCATTCTTCCTTTTCCAAGAGGCCGCCAACGAGTTGCAAATATATTTAATTGCTTGTCCAAATGGCTATCCGAATCAAAATTTCATTCCGGACGATTGAATTTTGTTTCTATGCCTCGAAGATACATTGAACATAATGTTAGAGACTCATTGACAACATAAGCTTCTGCAATTGAACCTTCCGGACGAGCCTTATTACGTACGTATTGTTTATACGTACCAAGTGCCCTTTCAAAAGGATACATCCATCTACTTTGAACAGGTCCGCAAGTAAGGCCTCGTAAGGCAAATGAATTGATAAGTGCACCATAACATCAAAAAATGCTGGTGGGAAAATTCGTTCAAGCTTACATAAGATCACCACAATCTGCTCTTGTAACAACTCCAAATCCCTAACATACAATGTCCTTGAACAAAGTTGTTGGAAGAAATTAGAAAGCTCAATTAAAGTACTACTCTCATGTTTCTGCAAGAATGGTTGAATGCCAATAGGTAACAATCTTTGAAGTAGTACATGACAATCATGTGTCTTCAAGCCGGATATCTTTCCATCACCTTCATTTACGCACCTTGAAATATTGGAAGAATATCCATCGGGCACCTTCACAGATTTTAGCCACTTACAGAATTGTCTTCTTTCATCTAATGTTAAGGTGTAAGATGCAGGAGGCTTATAAACTCTATTACCTTGAGTTTGTAACCACAACTCCCTTCGGATCCCCATTGAAGCCAGGTCCTCTCTTGCTTTATATGTGTCTTTTGTCTTACCTTCGATGCTTAATAAAGTTCCCACGACATTGTCACAAATATTCTTCTCAATATGCATTACATCTAAGTTATGTCTCAATTTTAATGATGACCAATACTCCAACTCGAAGAAAATGCTCTTCTTATACCAATTCAACTCATTTGGTGCACGCTTTCGCTTTCGATGTTTATTGTTTGGATGCTTTCCGGACTGTTCAGCAGCTATGTGTTCTAATTGCATTAAAATTTCTTCTCGGTCAACATTTTTGGTTTGACTCCATGCTCTCTACTTCCATCATGGAGTCTACTATTTCGCCACTTGTGATAAATAGGCAAGTAACGGCGATGTCCCATATAGCAAATCTTGTCTTTCAGCTTTTTGGATGAGGTTTGCTCATTACAAACTGGACATGCCTTATAACCCTTTGTGCTCCAACCAGATAATAATGAGTATGCTGAAAAATCATTTATAGTCCATAAAACAGCTACGTGCATCCGAAAACTCTCTTTGGTAGATGCATCATATACATCAACACCTTCGGTCCATAAATGTTTAAGTTCATCCACTATTGGCCTTAAAAATATATCCATATCCCTTCCTGGAGATTTAGGACGGGGATAAGCAATGACATCATAAAGAATATCTCTTTCATATATTTCCATGGAGGCAAGTTATAAGGTACTAAAATGATGGGCCACATACTGTATGCATTACTCATGTTCCCAAATGGATTGAATCCGTGTGAAGCAAGACCTAACCTTACATTTCTTGGTTCACTGGAAAAATTAGGATACTTTTGATCAAAATCTTTCCATGCTTCTCCATCTGCTGGATGCCGTAACACCCCATCTATGATCGGTCGCTTATCATAGTGCCACCTCATATCTTCAGCTGTATATCTTGAGGCATATAGACGTTTCAAACAAGGTGTGAGTGGAAAATACCGCATAACTTTATAAGGTATCTTCTTACCTTTGTCTTCAACCACTTGGTACCTAGGCTCGTTGCATACCGACATTTTTCTAAATAGGCATTCTCCTTCCAAAAGATAGCACAATCATGCTTGCATACATGTATGTTCTCGTAGCCTAAACCCAACTCATTCATCTTCTTTTTGGCCTCATAGTGCGAAGATGGTATTCTAGTACCATTAGGAAATGCCTCTTTTAATAGTTCAAGCAACATATTGAAAGACTTATTTGTCCACCGATTGAAGACCTTAATGTGCATTAACTTCACTAAGAATGTCAAAGAAGAAAACTTTTCACATCCAGGATAAAGCTCGGATTCCACCTCATTGAAAAGATCATCCAATTTCTTACTGTGATCGGTCCTTCCATGGTCGACATCATTGTATTGTCATCATCATTGCCAACCTCATGTGAGCACCACTTGGGCTAGCGATGTCCTGCAATGCTTCGACCATCTCATCTTGTTCCCTTTCTGGGTCATCATCTTCATTCTCATTTCATCTGAGACATTGCTTCCAAACTGTTCTCCATGAAAATACCACGTCTGATACGTCTTCGAGAAACCCTTTAACATACAGTGTAATTTAACTAAATCAGGCTTATGCCATTTGCCATTATAACACCGCACACAAGGACAACGTATCTTCCCTTCTTCATTAACATGAAGCCTTGCCTTTTCTATGAACTTCTTAATACCGACATCATATTCTGGACAATTTCGTTTCTTATGTATCCAACTCTTATCAATCGGCATCGTTGGTGACGTACAACAACTATTTGTTTGTTGCAAGGATATGTTAGTAATAAAATTTTCTTTTTTTATTCAGTGATTGTCCTACTATAACATGTCAAAATTAAGGAAAAGATTGGTAATAAAAGGACATTTTTAACATATGAATCCAAAAACTGGTAAAATAATGATTTCACAAGTTAAAAGAAACTCCATCACAATCAGTAACAATCTTGCAATGGAGAATAGAACACCTTCAAAAAAACTCAAGAGCTAACATACCTTGAAGTACTATAAGCTGTTATGTTTGTACCTATTTAAAATTTTGAAAGCTACTCACTGAACTATTGTCTGTCTTGCTGTATTCAGATGTTCTTGAGTTCTCACTACTCTGGGGTGGATCTTGCACCTCAATTCAGGAATGGAGAATATTGGAAAAAGGTTTTTGGCCCTATGTTTATTTACCTTAACTCCTCTTCGGAAGGGCCAGTTACACAAATGCTCTGGAAGGATGCAAAAATGCAGGTTATAATATATTCTTTTAACTATATCTGAAAAGAACTGTCTTTGGGTATTTTTGAGCCGAGTTCATGCAGTAACACAATATCAACTCTGAAAATGCTAACCAATTTGATAAGTTAATTGCTGGCTTTTTTGCTAACAGGGTTTTAGCCTAGTGGCCGCACCCTGCTTCTGTTAAGAGAACATTCTAGTTTCAAACCTTGCAGGTGTTTTCAAAATGTTTGACATGGTGATTCTTACATCAATTCTATGAAGTAATTAGTGTTGCTCCCCCTTTATCTCTTCCATAAATGATAATAATGAAAAAAGGATGGAATATCTAATGAAAGTTATGTAATGGTTTAACAATTATACATGAAGACTGACTTTTATTATTAAATAAAAGCCATTGAGCATGGAAAGAGCTTTCTCTGATTACCGATATGAAATGCTTTTCTGTGTTATTGCAAATTCTAACTATTTATGCTTTTTTTTTTTTTGAACAAAAGTTGAATTCGAGCAACTAGTTTAGAATTCTAGTACTATTAATGAATTACAGGAAAACTTTTTAAAAAAATTAGTGCATTAATTCAAAATGTATTTACAAATAAAAATATGGTGTAATTAATAGTAGATGCAACTAGATCATGCTCACGTTTCCTTGCTTCTATTTTGTGTATTCAGATGCAGACAGAAGTAGAGAGTTGGCCTTATAGCTTTCCAGCTTCAGAGGACTTCTAAAAGTCCTGGAAAAGAGGTTCTGTTAGTGGAAGATTACTTGTTCGAGACAGGTAGGCTTTATTCTCCATTTTCATGTACTCACTTATAATTAATTAGTTGTTCTGGTTTTAGTTATATTAAAGTGCATAAGAATGCATTTCATCAAGTCCTAATTGTTATATATATATATATATATCTCAAACATATATTTAGAATAATATTATTGCTGTGTGGTGAAAAAACATCTTTGTGCATGAGGATAAGCCACCATGCTAAATAAACATGGGTTTACTTTTTATGTTACAAAATAACCAAAAAAAAAACTTCTTTTGAACATTCTAGCATGGTTTGCATTACTCTCTAGGGATGATATGCATAACAATGGGCTTACTGCTTGGTGTGAGATGATTTTCATATAATCAAGTTGGGATGTGTTTCAGGTATATAAAGGGTGAAGACATATATGCAAATGATGGTTATGTTGGTTTGGCTTTACCAGGAGAAGCAGGATCATGGCAAAGGGAATGCAAGGTTGAATATGAAAGTTTGGCCTTTTTTGTGCACGTAATGATACTTCAACCTACTGTTTGTGCTTTATTAAAGCATGTTCCATAAATAACAATTCTAGCATCTTACCTGCTATGATTTTGTCAGGGATACCAATTTTGGACCAGAGCAGACGCCAATGGGAGTTTCTCAATTAGAAATGTTTCATAATAATGACTTCTTCTAGCTTTGGCAAACATCTGATGCACTTTCTCAATTTTTCAACCTAATCGCCCGAAACATTAGAATCACCCTCATGCCATAGCAATTAGGAGTTCAAAGCGCAGGGCATATAACTATGTAAAAGAGAGAAAGATGGGCAAAACAACAAACAAAATTGCAACAACAGCCAATGCAAGTGAGGAATACCATGATCAAGCATGCTGTCAAACAGGCATGGTCGCCTGGCATGTTAAAAGGCAAATAGGAAGACAAAAGAAGTACCTCCTCAAGTACTCGACAATGTAAAAGCGAACTTTTCCATGCGCTCATCAATTAGAAAACATCTTTTCTATGTTTTAATCTATGTTTTATTGGGATACATCTCAAGTTACTTCTTTGTTTGCATCATTAAAAGAAACATTCAATTCATCATAAATTATCAGTAATAACTTTTAATTCAACCTGTAGAGGTTTACAGTAAAATAACAAGAAAACTTTATAAACCCCCCAAATCATCAGAAAACAACAAAATCGAAAAAAAAAAATCCAAGTGAAAGAAGAATCGCGAGCAAGAGGGTTTTATAAAGCCCTTCTTCTTCTCACCTCGTCCGAGGGCTGACAGAGAGGAGCTCGGCGTCCGCAGGCGGAGAGGAGCTCGGGGCTGACGGCGTCCGGGGCTGACGGCAGAGAGGAGCTCGAGGGGAAGACGGCGGGAGCAAGGGTTTCGCAAAATAAAATCGTGCGAGGGTTTGGGGTGGAGTATTAGGGGACCTTATTACGGCGAAATTAACTTTCGTCGTAATAAGGTCCCGTAGAAAGAAAGATTTTTTCACTATATTATGACGAATTTTTAAATTCATCATAATAAGTCGTTTTATTACGGCGAAATTTATTTTGCCGTAATAAAACGAAGAAAAATAAAAAAAATTAAAATCATAAAATACAATGTGGACTTATTACGACGAATTATAAAATTCATCGTAATAAGTCTTTTTATTACGACAAAAATTTATTCCGCTGTAATAAAAAGAAAGAGAAATAAAAAAAATTAAAATCATAAAATACAATGTGACTTATTACGACGAATTATAAAATTCATCGTAATAAGTCTTTTTATTACGGCAAAAATTTATTTGCCTAATAAAAAGAAAGAGAAATAAAAAAAAATTAAAATCATAAAATACAATATGGACTTATTACGACGAATTATAAAATTCATCGTAATAAGTCTTTTTATTACGGCAAAAATTTATTTCGCCGTAATAAAAAGAAAGAAAAATAAAAAAAATTAAAATCGTAAAATACAATGTGGACTTATTACGACGAATTATAAACTTCGTTGTAAGAAGTCTTTTTACGGCAAAAATTTATTTCACCGTAATAAAAATAAAGAAAAATAAAAAAAATTTAAAATCGTAAAATACAACGTGGACTTATTACGACGAATTATAAAAGTCATCGTAATAAGTCTATTTATTACGGCAAAAATTTATTTCGCCGTAATAAAAAGAAAGAAAAATAAAAAAAATTAAAATCGTAAAATACAACGTGGACTTATTACGATGAATTATAAAATTCATCGTAATACGTCTCTTTATTACGGCAAAAATTTATTTCGCCACAATAAAAAGAAAGAAAAATAAAAAAATTTAAATTCATAAAATACAACGTGGACTTATTACGATAAATTTTATAATTCATCGTAATAATTCTTTTTATTACGGTGAAAAAGTATTACGCCTTAATAAATAATTGTTACGACGAATTTAATTTTTATTTTGCCGTTATAAATAAACCTATAATGACGAAAATATTTCGCCATAATAGGTTCGCCACAAATACCATACTTTCTTGTTGTGTGGTATTTAAAATTTTTGATGTGATCTCTTCCTTTGGTTTTGAAGAGAACATCATGGATCAATGTATATACCAGAAGGTTAGTGGGAGCAAAATTTATTTCTTAGTCCTATATGTTGATGACATTCTACTTGCAACCAATGATAAAGGATTGCTATAAGAGGTGAAACAATTTCTCTCCAAGAATTTTGATATGAAAGATATGAGTGAGGCATCTTATGTCATTGGCATTAAGATCCATAGAAAAAGATCTCGAGGCATTTTAGGATTATCTCAAGAAACTTATATCAATAAAGTCTTGGAGAGATTTTGAATGAAAGATTGATACCAAGTGTTGCACCCATAGTGAAGGGTGACAAGTTGACTTTGAACCAATGCCCTAAAATGAACTTGAACGGGAACTTATGCACAACATTTCATATGCTTCAGATGTTGGAAGCCTAATGTATGCTCAAATTTGCACAAGACTTGACATTGCATATGCAGTAGGAATGTTGGAAAGATATCAGAGTAATCCAGGTTTGGACCACTAGAAAGTTGCTAAAAAGATCACGAGATGCACAGTAGACTTGGCTGCTACCTCTACTATAGAAGTAAAGTTCGTTGCTTGTTTTGAGGCTACATCACATGGTGTATGGTTGAAGAGTTTCATCTCAGGGCTTAGAATTGTTGATTCTATTGCTAGGCCAATTAAATTATTTTGTGACAATTCAGCTGCTATATTTTTGGCTAAAAACCATAAGAGTGGTAGTTGAAGTAAACACATCGACATTAAGTATTTAGCCATAAGAGAACGTGTTAACGAAAATAAAGTGGTCATAGAACACGTTAGTACTGAATTGATGATAGCTGATCCTTGGACTAAAGGCATGCCAATTAAGAAGTTTAAGATCATGTGGTACAAATAGGAGTTGGTCTCATGATATAATTTAGTTACATGGACAACTACTTGTACAAAGAAACTCTTATTTTAGTTATTTGTTTATTTCTCATTCAAGTGTACACATTATTTGACTTTCGAGAAATGATAATTTTTTTTTGGACTCTGAATAAACATAGGGTTTATTCATTATGTTATGTTGTCACATTTAGAATAGTGGTAAAGAAATTGAATTCATTGTAATACATGAAAGATAATACTCAATTATAGAGGACCTATTGCCATAATTCATGTATTTGGTTTCTTTTTCAGTGTTGAGGATTGTGAATTAAAATAAAATATATGAATCAAGTGGAGAATGTAGTATCCCATTGGTGATGATCCTATTTTATTTTATTTATTTGGTAATCACTTGCAGATATATCTCAATCTATTGGAGATAATTCTCAACAATATCCATCCACTAATTAATTAAATGATAATTATATTTCTTTTAAAAAATTAAAATACCTACTTTGATGGGGTAGGCGTGGAAGTTAAGAAAGTCTCTATAAAATCCCTTCTAAGGTTTTTGATATCACATCATACGTGAGAAAACTATACAACCTTACGGAAGCAGAGAGAGATTGGGTCTCTGATGGAGAGTTGAGCAAATCCTGAAGGCATATACGTGCTATAGATTCTCAAGAGGTAGATCATAAACAATGGCTGAAGGTAATACATTGATCCTGTTATTATTTCTATACAATTTTTGTGTAGATTTTTAATAGATCTCTAACATAATGAATATGAATATTTAGATTGGTAAGTGTGTTTTTGGGTTTTGGATTCAAAAATATAGTATGAAGTGGCTCCTCTTAGCTTCGCCTGCCCATTTTTCTTCTCTTTCTTGCGGTGACCATTCAAACTCAACTCCTTCCCTCCTGTTCGTCCTCTGTCTTCAACCTTTGCATCGGATATTAGCACTTGGCGTACCACAAACAATCCATCCTTATCGCACCAATGCTGGTATCTAGCGAAGGATGAGACCAATGGAGAGATTTAGTCCATTAATGCCCATGTCCTGGCCGTTTGATTTGCCACCACTGGTTCAACATGCAGAGTATAAGGTTTCTACAGTGCCATCACATACCTCATTGCCATAATATCTCTCTCTTGATCTACCCCCTTGCCTCACCGGATAATGGGCAGCAAAAGAGGGGAGGGGGCTGGAGGCGGATGGGGCCTTGGCGTCTGCGGTGGGGGAGGTATAGAAGAAAGTGTTGAGGAGTTATGCTGGTGGCTGATTGATGACAAGGACATGTTCATTTTTGTTTTCTTCCTAAATAATTACCAACTGATGTGGTAGTTCATTTCTGTTTGGAATTAATCAATGAACTTAATGATGAGCATGAATCAAGTTTGCTGCCAGTATATTCTTTTGTTGGGATTGTTTCCAACACAGATTATTTTTGGAAGAGAAATCAAGATAGAAGAAGGGTTTCTCTCAAGAAGAAAATAGATCTATTTACGTTTCATTAAGTACATCATCATATAAATATTGTTTCTTGTTTCTACGGATAAACATAATCCTCTTATGATCTTATCCATCTGAGGCTAACCCACCAAAGCATAAAAAGATAGGCCCATTATTGAAAAGCCCAACTCAGACTAAATAAAATAAAATAAAATACTAAAAACTAACAACCATTATATTTTAACACTCCCCTTTAATGGTTGTTCTTGGATACCCATGAGATCTCTAAAGTGTATGAATTTCTCCTTGGGTAGTGCCTTGGTGAAGATATCTGCAATTTGGTCTTCAGTCTTCACATACTTGACTTCAATTTCTTTTTCTTCTACCACATCTCTAATGAAATGGTACTTGATTTTGATATGCTTGGTGCGGCTGTGATATATAGGATTCTTTGTCATAGAAATAGTAGATTTGTTGTGACATAGCAGAGTAGTAGCTTCTACTTGCTTTTCACCCATATCTTCAAGTATTCTTCTCAACCAAATTATTTGTTGTGCTGCCAAAGTTGTAGAAACATATTCTGCTTCAGAAGAAGATAATGTCACTATATTTTGCTTCTTAGATGCCCAAGATATGATACCTAATCCATAAAAGAATACATATCCTGATGTGCTTTTCATGTCATCAATATTTCCAGCCCAATCACTATCACAAAACCCAAATAACTTCACAATATCATCCTTGTTTCTGTCATACATGATCCCATAATCTTTAGTACCTTTGATGTATCTCAAGACTCTGTTTGCTTGTCCAAAGTGAATATTACTTGGCTTTTGCATAAATCTGGAAAGTAAACTTGATGCAAACATTATGTCTGGCCTTGTAATTGTTAGATATAATAAGCTTCCAATAATGCTTCTATATAATTGTGCATTTGCTTCACCACTTTCATCTTCTTTCATCAACTTATCATTTACCATAAAAGGTGTTTCAACACTGTTGCAACTTTTCATTTTGAATTTTTTGAGAATGCCTTCTACATACTTCTTTTGACTGGTAAAGATACCATCTTTTCTTTGACTGATTTCAATTCCTAAAAAATAATGAAGCAAACCCATATCATTCATTTCATATCTTCTCATCATTTCACTTTTGAAAGTCAAGATCATATTCTTATTGTACCAGTAATAATTAAATCATCAACATAAAGAGAGATAATGAGAATATCATCATTACCTTGCTTCTTCACATAAAGTGTTGGTTCACATGGACTTTCTAGAAAACCTTTTTCATTGAAGTAGTGTCAATTTGAGAGTACCATGCTCTGGGTGCTTGCTTCAGCCCATACAATGCTTTCTTCAACTTGTATACCTTGTTTTCTTGACCTTTGATGATGAAGCCTTGAGGTTGTTCAACATAAATTTCTTCTTCCAATACTCCATTCAAGAATGCTGACTTTACATCTAGTTGATGTAATTTCCAACTTTTATGAGCTGATATAGAAATAAGAGTTCTAATTGTATCATGTCTAGCAACAGATGCAAAAGTTTCTTGATAATCAATACAGGTAATTGAGAGTATCCCTTTGCTACTAATCTTGCTTTGTGTCTTTGAATGGTGCCATATGGATTGTGTTTTGTTTTGTAGATCCACTTCAAGCCAATGACTTCCTTATCACTTGGTTTCTTCACTAATTCCAAGTTTTGTTATTCTCAATCATATTAATTTGTTCTTGCATTGCCTTGTTCCATACTTCTTCATGCATAGCATTTTCATAAGTTTCAGGCTCAATCATTCAGAAATTACAAGAAGCATAAATGCCACTTAACCTTCTTATTTTTATAGGAGTAGAACTTGAAGATGGACTTGAACTTGAAGTTGAAAATGAACTTATATTTGGAGAAGTTTGTGGTAAACCTTCAACCTCATTCTCTTCATTTTGAGCATCATAATTTCTTCATTAAGAGGAATAATATTTTCTTCAACTTTCTTTTGCTTCCAATCCCAAGCAACTTTCTCATTGAAAATAACATCTCTTCTTATGATCACTTGATTTTGCTTCAAGCTGAAAAGTCTGTAACCTTTTGATTTAGAACTGTATCCAACAAAGATACATTTTTCACTTACTTCATCAGGTTTATGTCTCCTTTCCTTTGGAATATGTGCATAGCACACACATCCAAATATTTTGAAATGTTTCACTGAAGGCTTTCTACCATACCAGGCCTCAAATGGTGTCATATTTTGAAGAGCTTTTGTTGGACATCTATTCATCAGATATACTGATGTATTCACTGCTTTTGCCCAATAATAATTTGAAAGGCCTTTATCTTTGAGCATAGATCTAGACATCTCAACAATAGTACGATTCTTTCTTTCTGCAACACCATTTTGCTCTGGTGCATAGCCAACAGTCAATTATCTTTGTATACCATCATCTTCACAAAATTTCTCAAATTCATTTGAATTGTATTCACCACCTCTATCACTTCTCAGCACTTTGATATAATGCCCACTTTGTCTTTCCATAAGATTTTTAAACTTCTTAAAGATAAGAAATGCTTCTGATTTATGTCTCATAAAATACACCCATGTCATCCTTGAATAGTCATCAATAAAAATAATGAAGTAGATGTTACCTGCATGAGTAGGAGTTTTCATAGGTCCACATATGTCAGTATGAATAAGCTCCAATGGTGCTTTGGCTCTCCATACATGCTCTTTTGGAAATGCCTCTCTATGTTATTTTTCAAGTGCACATCCTTCACAAGGTTCTTCCTTGTCATGTATTACTGGTAGACCATACACCATATTCTTTTGATGTAGACTTCTCAAGCTTTGAAAATTCAAGTGCCCAAATCTTTTGTGCCATAACCATGACTCATCATTTACTTTCATCTTTTATGCAGCATCCTTTGCATAGTGCAAAATAAGAGAAAACTTCTATTTTTCTCCATCTTGATATTTGCCATAAGTTGCTTTTTCATTCCTCTGTCATATAACTTGCAAACATTATTTTCAAAGTGTACCATATGCCCATGCTCAATCAGCTGTCCAACACTCAAGAGATTTTGCTTCAAATCTCGAACAAGTAAAACATCATGAATGAATTTTATTCCTTTCTTGGTATTGATTTTAATTGTGTTTTTCCCTCTTACTTGGACTAGAACACAATTTTCCATCTTCACTTGTGAAATTGAAGAACTATCAATATCCACAAAAAAAGACTTGTCTCCTGTCATGTGATTGATGCATCCACTGTCAAGATACCACATATTATTACTTTGCTCTTCTGCAGTTTGACATGCATATAGTGTGCTTTGTTGACCTTCATTTTCTTCTGAGAAGTGTGCTTGCTCATTTGCTTTGTACCTACAATCATTTTGAACATGTCCAAACTTTTTGCAATTACAACATTGGGGTTTTTTCCTAAACCAACAATCTTTTTCAGCATGAGAAGACCTTTTACATATATTGCACCTTTGTTGAGTGCTTTCATCATATTGCCTTTTTGAAAAATTATTTCTTTGTATTTCTCTACCTCTTCCTTTCATATTTCTTTCTCTTCCTCTATTTTGGTTTTCACCTCTGAATGACTCTCTTTTGACTGGAGCATGACTAGATGATTCTTTTTGAGAATTTTTATCAATCACTTTGAGTTTAGATTGAAAGGCACTTTCAATTGATGATTCTTTATGTCTAAACAATCTTTGCTCATGAGCTTCAAGAGATCCCATCAATTCATGAACACTTAATTCAGAAAGATCTTTAGATTCTTCAACAATTGCAACTATTGTATCAAATTTTAGAGATAAACTAGCCAAGATTTTCTTACATATTCTTCGCTCGGTGATGGTTTCACCATAGCTCTTCATTTGATTAACAGTCTCTGTAAGTTTGGAGAAGTAATCCTTTAATTTTTTATTTTCTTACATTTTCAAATTATCTAATTCTCTTCTTAGAGTTTAAAGTTTGATAGCTCTTACCTTTATATTGCCTTGAAGTTTGATAGCTCTTACCTTTATGTTGCCTTGAAATTCCTCCTGCAAGATACCCCATGCCTCCTTTGATTTGGTGGCTCTAATAATTCTGGAAATTTTTTTTTCAGATACGGCTTGTTAAATAAAGAACAAAGCTTTGGCATCCTTCTTTTTGTAGTCCTTCAGTTGCTCCTTCTGATTATTTATTGGATTAACTGGGTCTTCGTACCCGTTCTCAACTAGATCCCATACTTTTTGTGAAATAAAAAGGGTTTTCATCTTGATGCTCCAATAATCATAATTTTCTCCATAAAAAATAGGGATAGAAGGTTGGTGGATATTCATTCCAATATTGCTTGGGGTTGCCATGAATTTTTTGTAGCAATTTTTTCTTCACTGTTTCTTTGTTGATGACCTCATGGGATAGGCAACGTTTGTTTCCGTTCCGTCCCTGTTTCCTAATGCCTTCTTTGGAAGCTATCTGGTTGTTGTTGAGCAGGTCCTTGACGAGACAATGAGTCAAGGAACAAAGGTCACGAGGCTTGACGTGCGGAACTTGCTCTCCGTGCATTACCAGAATGATCGAGAAAAGATTTAATGGCTGACTTTAACCCTCTTTACCGGCCTTGCGTGAGATCAAGAAGTTGAAAAGACTCCTTGGCTGTTGCTTTCGAGATATGAGAGAAAGCTTTTGAAGAGAAAATTGCATGACGAAGAACTCGTCGGCTACTTGTGGAAGGAAAGCACCGCTGGCTTCGGTCTTCTCGTCCTCCTCGCCTCATCGGCTTTCTTCATTTCCGTCACCATTTACAAAATCAAGAAAGCAAGATTTCTTTTCTTTCTTTCTTGTTTCTTCGTTGGAACCAGGCTCTGATACCAATTTTTTGTTGGGATTGTTTCTAACACAAATTAATTTTGGAACAGAAATCAAGATAGAAGAAGGGTTTTCTCTCAAGAAGAAAATAGATCTATTCACGTTTTATTAAGCACATCACCATATAAATATTGTTTCTTGTTTCTACGGAAAAACATAATCCTCTTATGATCTTATCCATCTGAGGCTAACCCATCAAAGCATAAAAAGATAGGCCCATTATTTAAAAGCCCAACTCAGACTAAATAAAATAAAATAAAATACTAAAAACTAATAACCATTATATTTTAACATATTCTGCCATATATGTTTTTATGAAGAAAGTCACCTCGGCATGAATGCCCTTATGTATGGTTTTGAAAATTGGATCGGATCGGTCCGTGGAATCGGTCCAACGAAGAATCGATCAACAATCCAATTTAATTTTATTATTAAAATATATTTTTATATAATCTAATAAAAATTTAAAAGTTTATTAAATCAGTCGGGTTCTAACGAACCAATCCAATCCCAATTTTAAGACTTTTAGTTTTCATAAATAAAATTAAAGTTGATTTTTTTTTATTTTTAATTTTTTACTTCAGTTCATCTGTCCTCTTTCAGCTTCAATGCCGTCATTGAGATTCAACGCCATCATTTTAAAGATATTTTTATATAATTTACTTCAGTGCACGCATACCTCCAGGCCCCCATGTTTCCTTCTCTGAACACGACTAGTGCTGGTCATTTTCCTCGTTGTTGTGGGCAGGTGGGGAAGGCCGGCAGCGGCCTTCTCGGCCTCAGAGAGCATGGGGATGAGGCTGGCATCCACACAATGGGAGGGGATGAGGAGGCCGTTCTTGCGTTGGATGTCCATGTCCGAACCATCGAGGCATTTGGTCATTATGAACCGGAGGTACCGGTCATCGCCGCCATGCTCACGCACCAAATCCGTCACCCAGTTAGGAATTGCGACCTCCTCTCACCCTGCTTGTATGGAGGCTCCGACTGTTGCGTTTTAGAAGGTGGAAGCTATGGTGTGGTGTATATAGGAGTAGTTCCCCTCTAGTAAGGGGCTCATCACCTTCCTCCCTTCTCTCCCTCATCCTTGCTTAGAGGAGGTCCTTATTCCAGCCTCTTCCATAGGGGAGACCTCCTTATCCTTAGCGGAGATACTCATCGCGACCTATACTATACCATGGAGTCGGGGACTCACGATAGTGTTCTCCCAGGCGTCCAAATATGCGCTCCCCCTCGCCTCTACTAGTCGGGCGACTGGTTTCTTCCCCGTGGACGAGGGACTGTTGACTTGGAGAGCAATCAAGTAATATGGATTCAGGTACGCTTCCGTTTATCGATTATGAATTCTTGATGATTAAACATGAATAATTCTTGGGCTTCATGATGATGATCTCCACCAAAAGGTTCGGATCTTGATGATTAAATAGCATTCTCCCAGGCATCCAAATATGCGCTCCCCCTCGCCTCTAGCTACTAGTCGGGCAACTGGTTTCTTCCCCGTGGACGAGGGACTATTGACTTTTTATCATTCAATAGGCTAGTAACTTGGAATAAATATTAATTCTTATATATCATTCACTGGCGCCATCCAATGTCATGCCCTCATGTTGGTGATTGAAGCTGGGTATGCTCGTCAGTGCCCAACACCATAATCAAACCGGCTTTGCACAGGGAGGGCTGAGGAAATCCATTCGATCAGAAAACCCAATCTATATGGCTTGTTTGAATCCAAGCAGTGAGAATTACCCTGATTGATAATAATAAATAAATCGACGGGAAAAACATGGGGGAATTTTGGGTCTGGAAGATTGGTCAGCGGCATGCGCAAACTTTCAAATGACAGCCAATGGTACACCGCATATGGCTTTAAGGCCTTTACATTATTGAACATAAAGTTGTGAACTGATATATATGCTTTAATACACACACATACTTGACTCGATTATAATGCAAGTTGATATGACTGATCCCAGCACCGTCAGCCTGATATGACTAATCCCAGCGCCGTCAGGAAAGATAACGGCAGCCATCCCCTCACCCCCGGTACCCCCTCGGGGCCGGGGGTAGGGTCACCATCCCCTCACCCCCGGTACCCTCTCGGGGTCGGGGGTAGGGTCATCATCCCCTCACCCCCGGTACCCCCTCGGGGTCGGGGGTAGGGTCATCATCCCCTCACCCCCGGTACCCCCTCGGGGTCGGGGGTAGGGTCACCATCCCCTCACCCCCGGTACCCCCTCGGGGTCGGGGGTAGGGTCATCATCCCCTCACCCCCGGTACCCTCTCGGGGTCGGGGGTAGGGTCATCATCCCCTCACCCCCGGTACCCCCTCGGGGTCGGGGGTAGGGTCACCATCCCCTCACCCCCGGTACCCCCGGTACCCTCTCGGGGTCGGGGGTAGGGTCATCATCCCCTCACCCCCGGTACCCTCTCGGGGTCGGGGGTAGGGTCATCATCCCCTCACCCCCGGTACCCCTCGGGGTCGGGGGTAGGGTCACCATCCCCTCACCCCCGGTACCCCTCGGGGTCGGGGGTAGGGTCATCATCCCCTCACCCCCGGTACCCCCTCGGGGTCGGGGTAGGGTCACCATCCCCTCACCCCCGGTACCCCCTCGGGGTCGGGGGTAGGGTCACCATCCCCTCACCCCCGGTACCCCCTCGGGGTCGGGGGTAGGGTCATCATCCCCTCACCCCCGGTACCCCCTCGGGGTCGGGGGTAGGGTCATCCCCTCACCCCCGGTACCCCCTCGGGGTCGGGGTAGGGTCACCATCCCCTCACCCCGGTACCCCCTCGGGGTCGGGGGTAGGGTCATCATCCCCTCACCCCCGGTACCCTCTCGGGGTCGGGGGTAGGGTCATCATTCCTTAACCCCGGGCCCTCACCGGCCCCGGGATGAGTTATCATTCCCCATCTCCGATACCCTTTCGGGGTGGGGTCATCTGCGACCAACATGCGACAACTGCCACGGAGCGCGGTAACCTCTAGGTTGCACGGCGCTCGCGTGTAACTTTCAGCACATGACCATGCCTTGCCGCAGCATACCTTTCGGTACTTCCGTGATTGTGCCCTGTTACGGAGGGCCATGCCTCATAACGAGGTTTGGCGCGTTGCATGCCCCTGTGTATGACCAAATCTTGCTACGGCGTACGGCATGCTGCACCCTGTCCCATCAGCCGGCGGCGCGCACTGTCTACCTTCACGGCCACCCGACACGCGTGACGTCACATCAACAGGGGGTACGGGGGATAGCTCGGCACGTAAAGCTGCAGTACGAAAGCAATCTCTCCTAGACGAAAGATGAGGTATTAGGACAATTATAAGAAGACGGGAATGCGCGGTAAGTGGGATCCGAACTTTGGTTTTTCTGAGCTTTCTTCCTCCCAGCAAAAACCCTAACCGCCTCAGCTCCTCTTCGCTGGAGCGGTTCTTCGTCTGAACCCAAGCCACTAACTTGATCGTCGGAGGGTCCCCACCGGAGCTTCCGGTCCTTGGGGACTTTTCTTGCAGGATTTCCAGGAGCGAGACGTCTGTTTTCCCCGACGTTCGTGGAAAGTGACTTGGCGTCATCAGATTGGCGCGCCAGGAAGGGGGGGTGCAAGAAAGACATCGAACCACCTGCCTTCTTCTTCAAGACCCTGAAGCTATGGTGACCACTCGGACGAAGGGAGCTTCAGTCGGCCGCGCTGGGGGGCAGCGCTGCGGGGCTGGTCCACCCGCGGAGGCCCCCCCGACTCTCCCATCCATCTATCCAGAACCTCCGGATCTCCAGGGGGCAGGGCCTTCTGCCCCGCGGAATGACGCTCCTGCGCCTGCTCCGCAGCCACTTCAAGAAGATCGATTCGTTGCCCTGACCGCTCAGGTCCAGTCGCTAGTGGCGGTGATCAAAGACATGCAGCAGCAGCAGCAAGCGGCCTTACGGCAACCGGAGCCAAACCCGTCCGTCCCCGGAGTAATGCAGCCTAGCCAGCACTCCTCCCGCCGGAGATCGCCGGTCCCGGCAGAGCCGGCCAAGCCACATCCTCGAGAGGTGTCCAAAAGGCCCCGGTCTCCCTCTCGCCATGCTAGCATCTCTCCAAAGCGGCGGCATGGAAAGGAAGCGGAGCGCACGCGCCGGCATCGCCGCCCCCGCTCTTCTTCTGAGTCTTCGAGAGAGGGCTCCTTTGATGGCCGGATGCCTCGTCGAGCTGAGCGTCGACTGGAGGAGTGCAACCAGAAGCTGGAGGAGCTCAGCCGCCGCATCACTCACCTGCCGGAGGCTGATTACGACAGTCGGCCCCCTCTGTCTCGCCGCATCATGGAAGAGCCCATTTCCACCAGGTTTCGCCTCCCTCAGCTGGACCCTTACGACGGGACCACGGACCCCCTAGACCATCTGGAGAGTTATAAGGTACTCATGCAAGTCCAGGGTGCCACTGATTCACTCATGTGCATTGCTTTCCCGGCTACCCTGAAAAAAGCTGCCCGGGCCTGGTATTCACGTCTGCCGCCGCGAAGTATCGACTCTTTCCGCCAACTGGAGAGGGCTTTTCTGGCCCACTTCGACGCCTGTCGGAAGATTCCCAGGGTGGCGGACAGCCTGTTTGCCGTGCAGCAGAAGAACGGCGAGTCTCTGCGGGACTATGTCGCCCGGTTTAAGGAAGCCGCTTTGGAAGTCTATAACCTGGAGGACTCAGTGGCAACTCTGGCTCTGAAGCGGGGGCTTCGCCCTTCCCGCTTCGCCTACTCCCTGGACAAAAAGCCGCCGGGTTCCTACTCCGAACTTCTAATCCGCGCCCAGAAGTACATCCGGGCGGACGAAGCGGACTTTTCTCGGCGGGAGGCCGGCGGAAGTATACCCCGGAAGCCAACCCAGCCAGAACCCGCGGAGGCCCGCCCCAGGAGGCCCGAGCCTCCTCGCCGGCTCGACAACCGTCCTCGACCTCCTGCACCGAGAGACGGGCCCTATACTCCGTTGCTTGCTCCGATATCCCAGATCCTGCTCGAGATCGAAGGGGAGCCCTATTTACAACGCCCTCCTCCCATCAACCCGAAGATCCCCCGGAACAAAAATCTCTACTGCCGCTACCACCGGGACCATGGCCACAATACCGACGACTGCCGACAGCTGAAGAAGGCCATTGAAGATCTCATTCAACAGGGCCACCTGAGGAAGTTCGTCCAAAGGAACAACCCAGGAGCTCCCGGCCCGTCGGCGCCTGCACCGCCGGTGATTGATAATGCACCGACAGGGAAGACAGTAGCGATGATTTCCTGGGGGGCAGGGGGCCCGTCAAAGAGACCAAGGGGAGAGGGAGGAGTGGAAGCTGTAATTCCCTTTTTCGAAGAAGACTTAGAGGGGGTTGTAAATAAAAACGATGATAGCGTCGTCGTATCTATGACAATTGCTAAGCATCCTGTAAAACGAATCCTGGTCGACAGTGGAAGTTCAGTAGATGTTTTGAACTATGATGCCTTTGTTCGCATGAACCTGTCGCATGATCTACTTCGGCCTGTTGTCACGCCTTTGATGGGATTCACGGGGGATTCTGTGAGAGTCGAGGGGGAAATTACTCTTCCCGTGACAGCCGGAACAGCTCCATGCCAGAGCACTGTCCTCATAAAATTCCTGGTAGTCCGTGTGCCTCTGGCGTACAACGCGATCCTCGGGAGGCCTGGGCTCAACCTCTTGGATGCCGTCATTTCCACCAAGCGGCTCCTGGTGAGGTTCCCAACCACCAACGGGATCGGCGAGATGCGAGGAGAGCGGGACCTGCCGGCGCCATGCTATCACTTGGCCCCCAGTCCCCAGGGGGCAGCGCTTGCATCACCATCTGCATCGACATCAGAGACTCTTGACCCGCGGGACCTGGAGAGGAGGGGGAACCGGCCGAGCGGCTGCTCACTTTCCCCCTCGGGGAGGACCCCGCGCGGGCGGTTCGAGTCGGAGCCTCACTTCCAGACGGAGCCCGTGACCGGCTCCTCACCTTTCTGCGGGCCAACGCCGACGTCTTCGCGTGGTCGGCATCCGACATGCCCGGGATCCCGGAGGAGGTGATTACACATCGGCTCAACATCCGACCGGAATGTCGACCTATCAGGCAGAAGAAAAGGAGTTTCGCCCCGGACCGGCAGAGAGCTGTTGATGAGGAGGTGCGGAAGCTGATGGCGGCTGGCCACATCCGTGAGGTGCGCTACCCCGACTGGTTAGCGAATGTCGTGATGGTTCGGAAGGCCAGTGGAAGCTGGAGAATGTGCGTAGATTTCACTGACCTCAATAAGGCGTGTCCCAAGGACAGCTTCCCGCTCCCCCGAATCGACCAGTTGGTAGACGCCACCTCCGGGCACGAGACGCTCAGTTTCATGGATGCGTTCTCGGGGTACAATCAAATCAAGATGAGCCCGGCGGATGAAGAAGCAACCTCTTTTGTCACGGAGAAGGGGATCTACTGTTATAGGGTGATGCCCTTTGGACTAAAAAACGCCGGGGCCACTTACCAAAGATTAATGAACAAGGTTTTTGAGGATCAGCTAGGGCGCAACATGGAGGTATATGTGGATGACATGCTGACCAAAAGTACCAGCGCGGAAGATCATGTGGTGGACCTCGAGGAGACTTTCAGCAATCTGCGCCGGTACCGGATGAAGCTCAACCCCCACAAATGCGCCTTCGGAGTAGCGGCTGGCAAGTTCCTAGGATTCATGGTGACCCAGCGCGGGATCGAAGCCAACCCTGACAAGATCAGGGCCATTCTGGAGATGCGGCCCCCGGTCAGCAAGAAGGAAGTACAGCGCCTGACAGGGAGGGTGGCAGCCTTGAGTCGTTTTATGTCTAGATCGGCGGAGAGGTGCCTGCCCTTCTTCAAGGCGCTACGCAAGATTAACGGCTTCGAGTGGACGAAAGAGTGTCAAGGCTCCTTTGAAGAATTAAAGCAATTCCTCTCTACTCCGCCGCTGCTGTCCAAGCCCGAAAATGGAGAGGAGCTCTTTCTATATCTGGCCGCTTCCCCGGAGGCCGTTAGCTCTGTGCTTGTGCGTGTGGATGCCGACGGAGCTCAGAAACCAATCTATTACACCAGCAAGGTGCTCCACGACGCTGAGACCAGATATTCAAAAACTGAGAAGATTATCTTCGCCCTGGTGGTCTCCACTCAACGCCTGCGGCCTTACTTTCAAGCTCATCCCATCGTGGTGCTTACGGACCAGCCCCTGCGAGCTATCCTGTCTCGCCCCGACACCTCCGGCCGGCTGGCGAAATGGGCCATCAAGCTGAGCGAGTACGACCTGGCCATCCGGCCAAGATCGGCCATGAAGTCTCAGGTGCTGGCGGATTTCCTAGTCGAGTGCTCCTGGGCTGAGAAGGATGTGGAGGAGGCGCGACCGGAGGAGTTTGCGGACCCCCCCTCATTTGGGGAGGTGGGAGACTGGATCCTGCATGTGGACGGAGGCGAACTCTCAAGGGAGTGGAGCCGGACTCATTCTCGCAAGCCCGGAGGGAGACGTGGTGGAGTATGCTCTCAGATTCCAGTTCTCGGCGACCAATAACCAGGCCGAGTACGAAGCCCTGCTGGCGGGGATGAAGCTGGCAAAGGAGCTAGGTGCGGGGCGCTTGAGGGCCTTCACGGACTCTCAACTCATTTTGGACAAGTTGCCGGGGAGTACGAGGCTAGGGACCCCGCCATGTCCCGCTACTTAAGCAAGGTGCGGTCCCAAGCGTCTCATTTCTCTTACTTCCGTGTCAGTTATATCCCCAGAGCGGAGAATGCCAGGGCTGACGCGCTGTCTCGGTTGGCCACTTCGGTCGACGGGACGTTGGGGAGAACATACGTAGAACATCTACAAGTCCCAAGCATCGAGGTCGCCGATGAGGCGCTACCCGTGGAGCCGGAGCCCTCCTGGATGGACGCCTACACCCGGTACTTGACCGACGGTACTCTCCCAGGGGACCCGGCGGAGGCCAAGCTGCTCAGGCGAAGGGCCCCGAGATTCGTGGTGATGGACGGGAAGCTTTATCGAAGATCATTCTCACATCCGGTCCTTAAATGTGTGGGGCCAACAGAATCGGATTATATCCTTAGGGAGATCCACGAAGGTGTATGCGGGAGTCACCTGGGGGGCAGAGCCCTAGCATACAAGGCCCTACGCCAAGGGTATTTTTGGTTGACCATGAAAGAGGATGCGGCCGAGCTTGTCAAGAAGTGCGATAGCTGTCAGCGTCATGCCAATATTCAGCGACAGCCAACGTCTCACCTAACTCCTCTGGTGGCACCCTGGCCCTTCGCCCAGTGGGGGATGGATATCTTAGGTCCATTTCCCCCGGCCTCCGGGCAGCGGAAGTTTCTCCTGCTGGCGGTGGATCACTTCACCAAGTGGGTTGAAGCTGAGGCTCTAGCCAAAATCACCGAGAGTAAAGTGAGATCTTTCTTCTGGAAATCAATCATATGTCGGTTTGGACTGCCCCACACTTTAGTCACTGATAATGGCCGACAGTTTGATAACGCGCCTTTCCGGGAGTTCTGTTCCGAGCTGGGCATCTGTCAAAGGTTCACCTCCGTCGGACATCCTCAAACCAACGGGGCAGCTGAGGTAACTAACCGGATCATCCTCCAGGGGCTAAAGACTCGGCTGGATGGCTGCAAGGGACGATGGGTAGAAGAACTCCCCAACGTGCTATGGGCTTATCATACAACGCCACGAACTCCCACTGGCGAGACGCCATTCAGCTTGGTCTTTGGTTCTGAGGCCGTCATTCCTGTGGAGATCGGCGCGCCCAGCCCTCGGGTAGAAGCTTACAGTGAAGAAGATAACCCAGACCAACTGCGAGCCAATCTCGACCTGGTGGAGGAGATGCGAGATCGGGCGCGGCTTCGAATGGCAACCTATCGACAACGGGCTGCAAAATACTATAACGCTCGTGTACGTCCCCGGACGTTCTTACCAGGAGACCTAGTCCTTCGACGGGCTGAAGTCTCAAAACCAACTGAAGGCGGCAAGCTAGCCCCTAACTGGGAAGGACCCTACCGAGTCGCTGAGACGCTGCACCACGGAGCTTACAAGATCGAAGAACTCGACGGGACACCACTCCCTAGGACGTGGAATGCGGATAACCTCCGCCGGTATTATCAGTAATGTATCCCTCCTCATAAAAGTCCTCCGTATTTGTTTGCATGTTCACTCCTTATTCAATGCTGACGGAATTCAATTCTAGTTATCTGAATTTTCCCAAAGCCCTGCACCAGCCAGGCATAAAGCCCAGTGTACCACTGGCAGAGCAGTGTACCACTGGCTCTCAACAACAAAAGCCCGGCACCCCGTCGGCACCAAAGCCCTGCACCAGCCAGGCATAAAGCCCAGTGTACCACTGGCAGAGCAGTGTACCACTGGCTCTCAACAACAAAAGCCCGGCACCCCGTCGGCACCAAAGCCCTGCACCAGCCAGGCATAAAGCCCAGTGTACCACTGGCAGAGCAGTGTACCACTGGCTCTCAACAACAAAAGCCCGGCACCCCGTCGGCACCAAAGCCCTGCACCAGCCAGGCATAAAGCCCAGTGTACCACTGGCAGAGCAGTGTACCACTGGCTCTCAACAACAAAAGCCCGGCACCCCGTCGGCACCAAAGCCCTGCACCAGCCAGGCATAAAGCCCAGTGTACCACTGGCAGAGCAGTGTACCACTGGCTCTCAACAACAAAAGCCCGGCACCCCGTCGGCACCAAAGCCCTGCACCAGCCAGGCATAAAGCCCAGTGTACCACTGGCAGAGCAGTGTACCACTGGCTCTCAACAACAAAAGCCCGGCACCCCGTCGGCACCAAAGCCCACCCAGTCGTGTACCACTGGCTCTCAACAACAAAAGCCCGGCACCCCGTCGGCACCAAAGCCCTGCACCAGCCAGGCATAAAGCCCAGTGTACCACTGGCAGAGCAGTGTACCACTGGCTCTCAACAACAAAAGCCGGCACCCCGTCGGCACCAAAGCCCTGCACCAGCCAGGCATAAAGCCCAGTGTACCACTGGCAGAGCAGTGTACCACTGGCTCTCAACAACAAAAGCCCGGCACCCCGTCGGCACCAAAGCCCTGCACCAGCCAGGCATAAAGCCCAGTGTACCACTGGCAGAGCAGTGTACCACTGGCTCTCAACAACAAAAGCCCGGCACCCCGTCGGCACCAAAGCCCTGCACCAGCCAGGCATAAAGCCCAGTGTACCACTGGCAGAGCAGTGTACCACTGGCTCTCAACAACAAAAGCCCGGCACCCCGTCGGCACTCAAAGCCCTGCACCAGCCAGGCATAAAGCCCAGTGTACCACTGGCAGAGCAGTGTACCACTGGCTCTCAACAACAAAAGCCCGGCACCCCGTCGGCACCAAAGCCCTGCACCAGCCAGGCATAAAGCCCAGTGTACCACTGGCAGAGCAGTGTACCACTGGCTCTCAACAACAAAAGCCCGGCACCCCGTCGGCACTCAAAGCCCTGCACCAGCCAGGCATAAAGCCCAGTGTACCACTGGCAGAGCAGTGTACCACTGGCTCTCAACAACAAAAGCCCGGCACCCCGTCGGCACTCAAAGCCCTGCACCAGCCAGGCATAAAGCCCAGTGTACCACTGGCAGAGCAGTGTACCACTGGCTCTCAACAACAAAAGCCCGGCACCCCGTCGGCACTCAAAGCCCTGCACCAGCCAGGCATAAAGCCCAGTGTACCACTGGCAGAGCAGTGTACCACTGGCTCTCAACAACAAAAGCCCGGCACCCCGTCGGCACTCAAAGCCCTGCACCAGCCAGGCATAAAGCCCAGTGTACCACTGGCAGAGCAGTGTACCACTGGCTCTCAACAACAAAAGCCCGGCACCCCGTCGGCACCAAAGCCCTGCACCAGCCAGGCATAAAGCCCAGTGTACCACTGGCAGAGCAGTGTACCACTGGCTCTCAACAACAAAAGCCCGGCACCCCGTCGGCACTCAAAGCCCTGCACCAGCCAGGCATAAAGCCCAGTGTACCACTGGCAGAGCAGTGTACCACTGGCTCTCAACAACAAAAGCCCGGCACCCCGTCGGCACTCAAAGCCCTGCACCAGCCAGGCATAAAGCCCAGTGTACCACTGGCAGAGCAGTGTACCACTGGCTCTCAACAACAAAAGCCCGGCACCCCGTCGGCACCAAAGCCCTGCACCAGCCAGGCATAAAGCCCAGTGTACCACTGGCAGAGCAGTGTACCACTGGCTCTCAACAACAAAAGCCCGGCACCCCGTCGGCACCAAAGCCCTGCACCAGCCAGGCATAAAGCCCAGTGTACCACTGGCAGAGCAGTGTACCACTGGCTCTCAACAACAAAAGCCCGGCACCCCGTCGGCACCAAAGCCCTGCACCAGCCAGGCATAAAGCCCAGTGTACCACTGGCAGAGCAGTGTACCACTGGCTCTCAACAACAAAAGCCCGGCACCCCGTCGGCACTCAAAGCCCTGCACCAGCCAGGCATAAAGCCCAGTGTACCACTGGCAGAGCAGTGTACCACTGGCTCTCAACAACAAAAGCCCGGCACCCCGTCGGCACTCAAAGCCCTGCACCAGCCAGGCATAAAGCCCAGTGTACCACTGGCAGAGCAGTGTACCACTGGCTCTCAACAACAAAAGCCCGGCACCCCGTCGGCACCAAAGCCCTGCACCAGCCAGGCATAAAGCCCAGTGTACCACTGGCAGAGCAGTGTACCACTGGCTCTCAACAACAAAAGCCCGGCACCCCGTCGGCACCAAAGCCCTGCACCAGCCAGGCATAAAGCCCAGTGTACCACTGGCAGAGCAGTGTACCACTGGCTCTCAACAACAAAAGCCCGGCACCCCGTCGGCACTCAAAGCCCTGCACCAGCCAGGCATAAAGCCCAGTGTACCACTGGCAGAGCAGTGTACCACTGGCTCTCAACAACAAAAGCCCGGCACCCCGTCGGCACTCAAAGCCCTGCACCAGCCAGGCATAAAGCCCAGTGTACCACTGGCAGAGCAGTGTACCACTGGCTCTCAACAACAAAAGCCCGGCACCCCGTCGGCACAAAGCCCTGCACCAGCCAGGCATAAAGCCCAGTGTACCACTGGCAGAGCAGTGTACCACTGGCTCTCAACAACAAAAGCCCGGCACCCCGTCGGCACCAAAGCCCTGCACCAGCCAGGCATAAAGCCCAGTGTACCACTGGCAGAGCAGTGTACCACTGGCTCTCAACAACAAAAGCCCGGCACCCCGTCGGCACTCAAAGCCCTGCACCAGCCAGGCATAAAGCCCAGTGTACCACTGGCAGAGCAGTGTACCACTGGCTCTCAACAACAAAAGCCCGGCACCCCGTCGGCACCAAAGCCCTGCACCAGCCAGGCATAAAGCCCAGTGTACCACTGGCAGAGCAGTGTACCACTGGCTCTCAACAACAAAAGCCCGGCACCCCGTCGGCACTCAAAGCCCTGCACCAGCCAGGCATAAAGCCCAGTGTACCACTGGCAGAGCAGTGTACCACTGGCTCTCAACAACAAAAGCCCGGCACCCCGTCGGCACTCAAAGCCCTGCACCAGCCAGGCATAAAGCCCAGTGTACCACTGGCAGAGCAGTGTACCACTGGCTCTCAACAACAAAAGCCCGGCACCCCGTCGGCACTCAAAGCCCTGCACCAGCCAGGCATAAAGCCCAGTGTACCACTGGCAGAGCAGTGTACCACTGGCTCTCAACAACAAAAGCCCGGCACCCGTCGGCACCAAAGCCCTGCACCAATCAGGCATAAAGCCGGCTAACCGCCGGAGCGGTGCACCAATTCTTCGACACCGGTCAAACAAAGCTAAGTCCCGCGGGCATCAAGCTGCGCGCCAGACTGACACCAGGTCCAATACTTGACCGGGCCTTACGCCTATAGCTCCGAGGGAGCCTACCGGCCTAATCCCCGAAGGTGCCCCCGCTCCCAAGATTCAACCCTACCTAGCTCTAATCGCGGGTTCATGTAACTAAGGCGGAGTGGCGCAGGTGGGAAGGTGTCCCCGGAATCATCGAGACAAACAGAATCGTGGGGCCACATATCAATTGATGAAGTTAACAAATTGAAGATCATCGTTAAAAGTATTTTCATTAACTGAGTTACAAAACTCCGACGTAGTCGGGCTTACAAAAGAAAGAAAAGAAAAACAAAGTCGCGCGCAGACTCATGGCTCCGCCGGTGCGGGCTCATCATCGGAAGAAGTCTGGTCTGACAATTCTATCTCCAGGCCGGGGGAAATTCCCCTGGCCACCCTCTCCTTAGCATGCTGGAACCCGTCGAGGTATACAGCGGCCGAAGCTTCGGCCAGGTCATCTGCGAAACGCTCAGCCTTGTATTCCTCAACAAGTCCAGCAGCCCGAGCTTTTCCGCAGCAAGGGCCTCCGCCGTGGTTTTTCAGCCTCCCGAGCCTGGCTTATCTCCTCTCGGGCGGCTCAACTCTTCCTCACGGCGGCAGATCTCCTCCCTTGCCGCTCTAGCCGCCGCACCCGCTCGGTCCTCGGCCTCCTGGAGCGCTGAGGTCAGCTCAGAGATGTGCATATCCCTGGCCATGACTGCGCTCTCAGCCTCCGCCATCTGAGAGAGCGCCGCGCGCGTGCGATTGGCCTCCATTTCCGCCCGGCTTGGGCGGCCCTCACCTCGCTTGCACAGGCATCTCTGACCGCTTCCAGCGCCTTTTCTGCCTTTCTGCGCGGCGCTGGGCCTCCTCGGCCTCCTTCTGCGCCTCCCGCAGAACCTTTTTCCCCGTGGATACCTCCCTGGCGGCCCTCAGGGAGTGCGCGATCTGCACAGCCCAGGTCAACAGGATATATACATGTAGAACAGTAAGGGGAAAGGAACGAGAGATAACTTACCTTGACCACTGCGGCGTAGGAGTCCGGAAGAACGCGCCCGCTCCCAGATGGCTGAGATCTTCTATAATCCTGAGATCAAAAACCGGACCCAGGCCCGCTCGGCCCAGCGGCCGTCGTCCAAGGAGTCCCGGGCGGCCTGGGCGCCCCCTCGCCTCCTCCGCTTCCTGAAGGCCCGGCTCTACGTGCGGACCACTCCCGAGTGGCCCTTCGGGGGATGGGCTCGCGGGGCCAGATGGTCCCTCGCCCCAGTCCCTGGCGGCGTCTGATGGGGTCGCTCCTCTCGGGGACCGGGAACTCCCGTTGGCGCACGCGCCCCCGCTTCTGATTCCTCTGGCTCCCGCAGCCGCCCCCGCTTCTGGTTCCTCGACGGTGGCTCCCGCAGTCGCCCCCACCTCTGGTGGAGTGTCGGCCGTAAGGTCGACCTCCGGGACAGATGGGGCATGTGGCGGAGCCGGGGGTGGGGAGACTGGTGCCGGGAGGGGGCCCGGACCACCGGGCGCTTTCGGGGCCGGGGCCCGCTGGCCCCTGGGCGGCCCTTCTCGGGCCCTTTTCTTGGCAGCCTTTACCACCTTCGCGGTCGGAATCTTCATGGCTGCATACACATTAGATTTTCAGAACAAAAAAAAAAAAAAAAAAAAAAAGAGAAAAAAGAAAGAAAGAAAGAAGGAGCGGAATTTCTAAGTATGGAGAATTTACCCCGCTGGGAGATGAGGCCCGCCAACTCAAAGTTGTCCTCCGCCAACAGCAGGGTGTACCGGGGATCTCGGCGGTCAGCAACACCCCCATCGCCTCCCGGTCCCCAGGATGAACAGCCGCGGCGTTCCCTCGGAGGTCGGGGTCCCCCCACCGGGGCCGGACTTGGTCGATATTGGCAAAAAAGAAACGGGGTTTCCACCCCTTGATTGACGAAGGCAAAAGAAGCTTAAGGACCCTGTTGGGTCGGGGCTGGAATAGCCACCACCCTTTTTGGCTCGGAGGGAGTAGAAATTGCAGAACAAACTGATCCTAGGAGTAATGCCTAGGCGATGGCAGAGAATGACAAAGGCGCTAATCACACGACAGGAGTTTGGGACTAGCTGAGAAGGAGTCAAAGAGTAGAAATCAAGCAGGCGGACAAAGAAAGGATGAAAGGGAGGGCGGAGACCTGCCTGCAGGCAGATCTCATAAAGAGCTACTCGACCGGGTCGGGAGGAGATGACCCGGTCGTCAGGTGTTGGTAGGAATAACTCGACCTCCCGAGGGATCCTGTAGCGGGCCCGGATCCTTTCCAGGTCCAGTCGCTTCAGGACGGAGGCTGTCCCCTCTGGGGACTCCTCCACCCTCGATGAGGTCCCGGCCCTCAGCCGGTGGCCCCTTGATGGGGCCCCACCGGTGGCCTGTCGCCGGGCCAGAGGGATGTGGTCCTCCGAATCAGAGGACCACTCGAGGGAGGAGAAGGAGAAGGGGTCTGAGGCCTCACAGAGGAGGACGGTCCTCAGAACCGTCCTCCGAGGTCCAAGAAGGTGAACTCATAACAAAGAGAATTGAGATGAAAGGGCTGACCTGGAAGAACAAAGAAAGCTGGGCGAGAGCTCGCAGGTGAAGGAACGCTGGGAACCAAAAGGAAGAAGACGATGGCGATGAAGCATCAGCCCGCCTCCCTTTGGCTAGATTTATCGAGTTTTCAAAATGTCCCGCCATGTCTCGTCAACCACGCGGCTTCTTGCTATACGCCGGTTCGCCTCGGGGGTTACCCCGGCGCGTGGTGCGGCACGCCCCGGCCAGCGATGGGACCTTGCTGACGTCGCCGTAATGAGAGGAAATGATGATATGCCTTTTCGCGCAGACTCCGAAGAGCTCGTCTTCATTTTCGAGGGCGATCATGGCTGGCGCGGTGTACGGGGGCCGTCTCCTTACATTCCCCACACCGTCCGCATAGAACTAAAGGGCAGGGATCAGCCACGTGGAGAACGCCCCTTGAGCCTCAGCGGTGGGACCCGCTTCGCCCCAGGGGCGAGGGGGCATCTGATATGACTGATCCCAACGCCGTCAGAAAGGTAACGGCAGTCATCGTCATTTCCCTCACCCCCGCACCCCCTCGGGGTCGGGGGTAGGGTCATCATCCCTTAACCCCGGCACCCCCTCGGGGTCGGGGGTAGGGTCATCATCCCTCACCCCCAGGCACCCCCTCGGGGTCGGGGGTAGGGTCATCATCCCTTAACCCCCGGCACCCCCTCGGGGTCGGGGGTAGGGTCATCATCCTTCACCCCCGGCACCCCCTCGGGGTCGGGGTAGGGTCATCATCCCTCAACCCCCACCCCCTCGGGTCGGGGGTAGGGTCATCATCCCTTAACCCCTGCACCCCTCGGGGTCGGGGGTAGGGTCATCATCCCTCACCCCCGACACCCCTCGGGGTCGGGGGTAGGGTCATCATCCCTCAACCCCGCACCCCCTCGGGGTCGGGGGTAGGGTCATCATCCCTCACCCCCGGCACCCCCTCGGGGTCGGGGGTAGGGTCATCATCCCTTAACCCCGGGGCCCCCCGGTCCCGGGGTGTGTTATCATCCTTCATCCCCGATACCCCTTCGGGGTGGGGGCATCTGCAACCAATGCGACAGTTGCCGAGAAACACGGCAACCTTCAGGTTGCACGGTGCTCGCATATAATTTCAGTACATGACCATACCTTTCGGTACATCCGTGATTGTGCCCTGTTACGGAGGGCAATGCCTCATAACGAGGTTTGGCGCGTTGCATGCCCCTGTGTATGACCATATCTTGCTACGACGTACGGCACGCTACCACTTGCAGCTATACTCCGTCCCATCAGCTGGCGGCGCGCACTGCATACTTTCGCGACCGCCGGACACATGTGATATCACATCAATAGGAGGTACACGGGACATCTCCGGCACGTGGAGCCACGGTACGAAAGTAATCTCCCCTAGACGAAAGGTGGGGCATGAGGACAATATAAGAGGAAGGGAAGGCGCGGTAAGTGGGATCCGAACTCTGGTTTTTCTGAGCTTTCTTCCTCCCAGCAAAAACCCTAACCGCCTCAGCTCCTCTTCGCTGGAGCGGTTCTTTGTCTGAACCCAAGCCACTAACTTGATCGTCGGAGGGTCCCCACCGGAGCTTCCGGTCCCCGGGACTTTTCTTGCAGGATTTCCAGGAGCGAGACGTCTGTTTTCCCCGACGTTCGTGGAAAGTGCCTTGGCGTCATCAGAAAGTATTTTTTCAGTTGACAATGTTATGCATGTGAATGTCGATAACTTAACACTAAGTCTTGATTTATGGTTTTAAATACTATATCTTTGGTTTTTTGCCCGGTTGCGTATGAACGGGCTCAATAAAACTTTCGGCGGAGTTGTAGCTTTTGGATTGCGTGGGCATGGATGGCAGCGGTGTAGCTTTTGGATGGGGCTAAGTCATCTGTGTTGTGCGCTTTTGGATTGCTGTTTGTATTTGGTTTGTTTTCTCTGAATTTGAATTTGAATGGTATGCTGTTTCCTAGTTGAACGCGGTTGGTTTTAGTTGATTTACTGTCTTTTGCTAGTTATTTGATAAATCAACTTTTAGGAAAAATAATTTTGGTTGGCTGGTAATTTGAAGTTTGTGTAGGTAATTTTATGCTTTACTTTCGAAGTCTGAGCTCGGGCGGTTTTTTTTTATTGGTTCTTTGTTTTATAGAGTTTTTTCTAAGCACCGTCCGGCTTTGTGTACAATTTTTTTTTCATTGTACTGTACAGCTTTCTAGGCACTTGTGTGGCTTTTTGGCCTTTATAATTTAATTGCCCGACGAGTTTTAGATTTGTTTCTTTAGAGTTTGCTTCAACGATTTTTTAGGGTATTTGCCTAATTTGCTCGGATATAATTTTTTAGTGAAATATTGGCGTACGAGGCTTAAAATTTATTTTTGCTGATTGGTAGCAATTCAGTCAGCCACTGCATTGGTTTAGCTTCCAACCAGATCTAATAAGATCTATATGCTCATAGAGGACCTCACTGATGGGTTCCTCTTCTCTTTCCTTGTTTCAACAATCTCAAAAGGAGCTTCGGTGAGATATAGATTTCAACAGTCAAGGGTAGGTACCCAAGATCCGTCAGATTTGACTCGCCATGATCTATCGTTTTCATATAAAAATTCTCATTCTAGGGTGAACAAGCTGATGCCAAACCTAGTCCAACTCCATCGGTACTCGAGGATGCAGTTTGTAGATAGATAGGAGGTCTCCCATGGAAGCATGGGTCAAGCAAGATCTCCTCCAAACCCTAGGGATTAGGATAGAAAGAATGCACCGGTATAGCTCATTCCCAGAGCGATCCGGGGAAATAAAATCATTGAGTAATCCATGTGTCCTGAGCAAAGTCCACCGATGTTTTGTTGCCAATCATCCATGAGGTACTATGCAAATAGTCGGAGCATATGATGGACCTCTTTCCAGAAAAAGGAATGCTCTCGGTTAGACTGAACAGGAATGGACGGGATCCAGCTATCATACTTGGTACACATGAAGGAACTCCATAGACAATACGGATCGAGTTGGAGCCGAGAGGAATTCTAATCGATAGCGATTGGATCCCAATCCCACCCTTAGCCGAAGGCAAACGAACAATGTCCCAATTAACAAGATGAAAATCGTGGCCGTCCCGAGGAAATCCTGAAAGTATCTCTCTATCTGCCGCAAATAAGCCAGAGGAATATCAGTATTAGCCAAAAGATAGCTGAGCATTAAAGATAGCGGATAAGAGTAATCCGTGCCATCATAGAAAGCTCAAAAACTTGCCAACCATCCAAACGGTCACGGATCCGTCTTACAATAAAGATGAAATTCGAACACCGTGGCCGTCTCCTAGTAATTGGAATTCCTAGATAGGATAACTGATTGGACTGAGCAGGAATGCCCATCATATGAGAAATAGACTTTTTCAGAGTAGGGGACGTCCTTGGGCTAAAGCAGATCGAAGATTTGCTAAGATTAACTCTTTGATCGGAAGCACCACAATAGGAGTGAAGAATGGTCGCAAAGGTAGTGGCATTACCAATAGAAGCCTTCCCCAGCAGGAGACAGTCATCAGTGAAAAGTAAGTGGGACAATGAAGGACCAAGAGGGCCAACATAATATGGGTGGAGAGCTGAAGTTCGCATAGCCACAGAAAGATCCCGGGAGAAAGCATCAGAAGAGGGATGGAGAGGATGAATAAAAATGAAGAAAGAGGACATCCTTGTCTCAGACCAATCTTCGAATGAAAGAACTCCGTTTGACCCCATTAATAAGAAGAGAAAATGACGGCCTCTGGATACACTCATCACCCAAGCAGGAAGATCTCATGGAAGTCAAACTCCTGAAGCGTACGACAAAAGTCTCATCTGAGTCTGTCATAAGCGCTCTCCATATCGAGTTTAATAGCCATGAGGCACTGACTTCTAGGAGCTCTCTAGAGGTCATGCATAAACTCCTGAGCCAATAGAGCATTATTCGTGGTACAGTGCCCCCTGAAAAAAGCACCCTGCTCTAGAGAAATGAGGCGCGGGATCACCGAAGCCATCCGACCAACAAAAGCCGAGCACAAATCTTATATAAAGTGGAGCACAGACTGATTGGTCGGAAATGCCGAGGAGAGGAAGCGTCAGGGCGTTTGGGCACTAGGGTAACAAGAGTTCGCTTCTAATTAGAGGGCATATTAGTAGACTGAAACACAGTCTGAATAGCCTGGACGACATACAGGCCAATAATACCCCAATAATGACGAAAGAATAAAGGAGGGTACCCATCCAGGCCAGGGGCGTTATCGAGCTTCAGGTCTCATAAAGCAAGACGAATATCCTCCGTAGCGAAGGGCCAGATTAGAAAATCATTCTCCACATCAGATTAAAAATCATTCTCCACATCACAGATCTTGCAGAAAGAGAACCGGGACCCCGTCCCCAATCAACTCAGTCCACCTAGATTGGAAGAAACTAAACAGTATATCCCTGATCCCTGAGGGTCTTCAAGTGACCCTCGTCCCCAGTCAACTCAGTCCACCTAGATTGGAAGAAACTAAACAGTATATCCCTGATCCCCTGAGGGTCTTCAAGTGACCCTCGTCATCGTCATCACTAAATGCCTGATACGATTAGCTGACCGCCGGTGTAAAGTAGCCTGATGAAAGAACCTTGTATTGCGGTCTTCTTCTTTAATCCACTGAATATGAGACCTTTGCCGCCAATAGGTCTCCTGCTGCAACATAAGAGAATGGTGGATGACCAAAGTAGATATGAGGGTGGATAGATTCGGGTTAATAAGAAATCCTTCCTGATCCTCTTTGGTTTGCAAAGAAGGAATAATAGACTTCGCCTGTTTAACTTACCTTATAATATCCTCGACCTCCCTCCTATATCAGCTAGAGAGCCTGCGACTTGCTAGAAGCAGCCGTCTAGAAAGTCAGTCTTTAGAGGCACTTCCCCTGGTCGGCAGCCGTCAAACCTGAGAAATGATGTGCCTAACAGAGGAATAAAAAGTCCAAACTTTCTTAAATTTAAATTATCTAGATCGCTGAAGGGTCACCTCAATAGAGATAAGGATAAGGATAGGATAATGATTAGAGCCAATTCTGGACAAATGAGTGACTGTAGTAGAAGGAAAGAGCTACAACCAATTGGCAGATGCCAAGGCCCTATCCAGTCTTTCTCAAACTCTAGCAGATCCCTGGCAATTATTGCACCTAGTAAATTGGGATCCAACAACCCCAAATCCAAAAGACCCGCTGAAATCCCTGAACTCAACGATGTCCGGAGAACTAACAAACTGCCTACCCCTTTCTTCTCAGCAGCCCATACAATACAAATGAAATAACCTACAATGAGAGAAGGAAAACTTCGGCCAAGAAGGGATAGAATCTCATCCCAAAGCACATGATGAGCTCTAAAGTCGGTACTAGCATAAATCCTTGAGAGAAGCCAACGAGCAGAGGCCCTTCCAAAACAACCAAAGCCACTTGCTGGCCACACCCGTGGAAGGCATCCACTCTGACTTTATCCGGTCTTCAAAGCACCAAAATACCTCATAGGAGACCGACTGACTCCATAGCATAAGAGTCCCATAGTCTAGAGATTTGCCTCCAAATTTGAGCCAGACTATCTTTGGAAAGACGAGTTTCCATCAAGATACAGATATCAAAGGCATGTAACTGCTGAAGCCTCCCAAAGGAGGACCAAACGAGGGTTTCAGGGCCCTTCGAACGTTCCAAGCTATAATCTTCATTTAGAATTTAAAGGGGGAGGGAGACCACCAGTGCCCCCTGTCACCTACTCAACAAGGTGATCCTTAAGCACCAGAGTACCCTTAGATCCTTGACCACTTCACTCAACCACCCGGGATGAATCCATAGGCTTGGCTAAACTATCTTTTTGAATGGCTTCTTTAAGAAGGCCAACCGCTACCTCATGGTCCTGACCAACCAACGGGGTCGACTGGGGTAATACTAAGGCAGACCCCAGTGTCGGACCATCACTACGACGGGCTTTCTGCAGTCTCTGCCGATCAGGCCCTCCAAATTCCTAAGAGAGTCAGACGATGTCGCGAAGGTAAAAGACCCATTCTCTTTAACTTTCCTCCCAACTAGGCCTTTTCCTTTTGCCTTGGAGGCCTTGGAGGTAGTCCACTGCGACTGAGTCTCAACAGGCCGAGCCCGCTTAGACAGGCCATATAAGCCATCCACGGGCCATAGAATGAGAGGTCCCCAAGCTCGGCCCCCCTAGACCCAAAAGGGTTAGAGACATTAGTCCCTGAGTTCACATAGAACACAGGGATATAGACTAAGGATGTCTCAATACTCAGGGGGCCCTCATTTACACCAACCGGCATGCATACCTCAGACCGGCACGTTGCAACTGAAGACTGATGAGAAGAACACAAAGGGCCACACTGGGATCTGAATCATGGACTTCACAGGTTGACAATAGTCAAAGAAGCAATCTTCAGAGATGGAGGGGATGGACTCAGAGGAACTACATCAGAGGAAGATCCTCGACCACCCTGCCTCTGAGCCACCTTCTTAGGTACTTGCCATTCGTCCCTTGAAAAAGGGGAAGGAGGAGCTGCCTTACCTGGAGTAGGGGCCCTGGGAGAGTCATCTCCAATCATTCATGTGATGTTGTGCATGACAGTTGGCGTACGACTGCAAACCTCCTTCAAGAAGAAATGACGGGAGGAATGAATAGTCATATATCAGGAGTCCACTCTCTCCTAAAGCAATGTGGGTCGTGAAGCATGTTTAGCTAGCAAGCATAGCTTCCCTCTGCACCACTAACGATTGAATACCAAGACCTTCAGTGATAGGCATGCAGATAGTGTCCTAAGTCAGTAAATGCATGCCATGATCATCCTGCATCAGAGCCTAAATGAAGTCTCTAAAACATCGCTCTATCCTTTCAAGACAAGCAATCAAGATAAGCAATATATCGTAAATGAAGAGGGAGGGATGAAATTGAACGCAGAAGGGTAATTTGGGCTATCATAGATAACCCTGTAACTTGCCAGCCACGCTCTCGAACCTAGCACTCAAGCTTACTAAACTCGTAGTATCGTTGCTGCCTACTAGTGATAGAAATCCCTAAATACATAAGATGGCCAGCCTCTAAAGATGGCTTTTCTCGAAGAGTTCTTCGAACTAAAACAAATCAAAGATTTGTGAAGATTGATCTTCTGCCTCGAGGTCCGATAATACTCCTGCACAATGGTGGCATAAGCACTCACATTACAGATATTAGCCTTTTCCCTAGGATACAGTCATTAGCAAAAAAAAGGTGATAGATTTAAGGCCCATCTGGTCTAGTCAAAAGGGTGCAATACAAAATTATGTTGCGCCGGAGTGCACGCAATAAATCATCAGCGATAAGGGTGAACAATAATGAAGAAAGCAGACAACTTTGGCATAGGCCCATAGCCGAATGGAAGAACTCTGTCTGGTAGCCATTAATAACGAGCTAGAAAAGGACTATCGATGCCTGCCATAATCCAGTCTATAAAGAGTTTATCAAACCTAAACTATAGAAAGGTCTTATGCAGAAAATCGCAGCTCAATCTATCATAAGCTTGTTCCATATCAAGCTTAACAGGCTAAGACTGTCGGCCAGAAGATCTATGAAAGTCAAGCATAACTCTTGGGCTATCCTCAATATATTAGCTAAGATCTGGGAATATAACTCTCCTGGGCTATCCTTAATCTATTAGCTAAGATATGGGAATATACCTTATACAGGATATAACACAGGTTGATGGGCCTATAGTGAAGGGGAGAGGAAGCATCTGAGCGTTTGGGCACCAAGGTGATAAGAGTTTGATTCCACTTAGCAGGATAGCCTACTGAACATCATGACCCATAATGCTCCAATAAGTCTGAAAGAAAAAGGACGGAAGATCATATGGTCCAAGGGCTTTATCTGACTCTAGATCCCATAAAGCAGATCGAATCTTGTCCTCTGAGATAGCCTATCTCATGTTATTGTTGTGTGATGGTAATGATAAGGAATGGTGGAAAAAAAAAAGAATAGAGAATATGATAATAAAGGATTGAAGAAAAGGTATAGTGATAATGATGATGAATAGTAAAAAATTATAATGAATAGTGTTATCGTCAAATCACGTTTCTCGAACGTCGAGTAACGAAGAGGAACTGGAGGATGATGAACAAGGGTTCAGGAATCTCTTGTGTCTCTTCCTTGAATGAAAATCCTGCAAGAAAGCCTTTGGGACCGGTTGTTTCGGTGGAAACAGTAATGAATGAAGGACTTAAAGACTTAGTCGAGTCATTTAAAGTTCAGATCTCTTCTCTTGTTATGGGCGAATGTTCTTATACCTATCTGGAAGTTTCCTTTACCTGCTTTTCAAAAGTTGCTGTAACTGAGATGTTACCGTTTGGCGGAGGATAGGCAGCGGACAGGTCACAACCATCCCTGAGTATGTCAGGGGTGGCCATGTCTGCTAGCCTTCTGTCTAGCATGGTGCCACAGGTGATAGATGGGCCTAGTCATGTCAGGCGTGTGTCATAACTTGTAGTGGCCACATGCGATCACAAGTGGTTAGTGGGCCACGTAGCGATGACAGGCGATTGGTGGGCCATATGACGGTTGCAGGTGCTGAGGCCGTGAAAGACTAGAGCCAAGGCCAAAGGGGCTCCGAGGTTTGAAGCCGAGGGGAATGTTGGAGTTTGAGGCTGAGGGGTACCTTGGAGTCTGAGGCTGAGGGGGATGCTGGAGTCCGAGGCCGCGAGGGATGCTGGAGTTCGAGGCTGAGGTTGACCCTGGTCGAGTGGGACCCTAGAGTCCGAGGCCGATGGGGACCCTAGAGTCTGAGGCCGAGGGGGATGCTGGTTGCTTAATCCGTTAGCCCTAACGTGGCTTGATCAGCCACATTAGATGCCCTCCGCTCCTAAGATGATGTGGGTTTGTTTCTTGCCCGGTGAAAGGGTATAAAATATCAGCTGGTTGATCTTGGTGCGCCATCAGTCGTAGAGAGGTGAATATCCTTTGGGGACGAAGACTCTTCAATGCCAGTAGTATGGGGCATTGTAACGCCACCGCTCCTGTTAACCTTCCCCGTCGGATCTGAGGGGATCCTTTTTGAAAAGGAAAAATCCTTTCAGAACCCATGAAAAGGCAACCACCATTATTGCCATCATTGCGCTAACGCTATCGATGTCCCAACATTGGTTGCAAATCTCGTATTTCATGCGCTGAACGATTGCCAAGGCATCCCCTCTAGTAGCAGGTGTGCACGTGGCTGGCCGAACTAGGCGGGATGATTTGAAAAAGGGTAAAGAAGGAGGGTTGCCCCAGACCTGACTCCTTACATCTTTGAGACTTTCTTCTTCCCTCGAGCTTGAACCTCGTCCGAGTCTTCCTTCTCTGGGCCTTGCTGCTATCCTATCTTCGCCCAAGTC
>UESW01001992.1:0-41256 GCA_900491605.1 Calamus simplicifolius | reverse complement strand
GATCAGGAAGTTCGCTAAGACATAGGACTTTATGGCCAATCTCAGTTGTAATGATAGGTCAAACTCTTTCAGCCTGATGGCTCACTTTACCAGCCAGCCAGAGGTATCAGGACGGGACAGGATCGCTCTAAGCGGCTGGTTCATGATCGGGTGAGCTTGGAAGTAAGGTCTGAGATGCTGACTAGAGATGGTTAGCGCAAAAATTATTTTTTTGATTTTGAAATACCTTGTCTCCGCATTATGAAGCACCTTGCCGGGGTAATAGATAGGACTATGTGTCCTATCGGCATCAATGTGAATGAGCACAGAGCTGATCGCCTCGGGAAAAGTCGCGAGGTAAAGGAATAGTTCCTCTCCCTCTCTCGGCTTGGACAGCAACGATAGAGTATATAGGATTCCTTTAGCTCCTCGAAGGCTTTCTGGCACTCCCTTTGTCCACTCAAAGCCATTAACCTTCGTAGGGCCCTGAAAAAGGGCAAGCACCTTTCTGCTGGTTGGACAGGAAATGGCTCATGGTTGCCACTCATTCGGTCAGGCGCTGCACTTCCTTCTTATTGGCTAAAGATCTCATGTCGAGGATGGCACGGATCTTATCGGGGTTTGCCTCGATCTCTCGCTGGGTCACAAAGAATCCTAGGAACTTACATGTCGTAACCCCAAAAGCACACTTGTAGGGGTTCAGCCTCATCTGGAATCGGTGGAGTTTGTCAAAGGTCTCCGCTAGGTTAGCAACATGATTGTCGGTGCGGATACATTTGGTCAGCAAGTCGTCCATGTACACCTACATCTTACGTCCAATTTGGTCCTCAAAGACCTTGTTCATCAGTCTTTGGTATGTGGCCCCTGCATTCTTTAGTCCGAAGGGCATTACCTTGTAGCAGTAGATACCCTTCTTAGTCACAAATGAAGTAGCCTCCTCATCCGTCGGGTTCATCCTGATCTGGTTATACCCAGGGAAGGCATCCATGAAGCTGAGTATCTCATGGCCGGACGTGGCATCCACCTATTGATCGATCTTAGGCAGCGAGAAGCTATCTTTGGGCACGTTTTGTTGAGGTTGGTGATGTTGACGCACATTCTCCAGCTCCAACTGGCCTTGCGGACCATCACTACATTGGCCAGCCAGTCTAGATAATGCATCTTCCGGATGTGGCCGATAACAATTAGCTTGTGGACCTCCTCGTCAATGGCCTTCTATCGTTCGGGGGCAAAGCTCCTCTTCTTTTGTCAGACTGGACGGCACCCCGGGTTGATGTTGAATTGGTGGGCGATTACCTCTGTTGGTATGCCCGGCATGTCAAACACTGACCAAGCGAAGATGTCCAAATTGGTCTGCAGGAAGGTGAGAAGTTGGTCTCACGCATCCTCGAGAAGAAGAGCCTCGACTTGGACCATCCTCGCCAGATCCTCCCCCAGCGGGAAGGTCAACAAATGCTTGGCTGGCTCCCTCCTCTTCTCCGAATCTCAGGCACCTGCGGAGCAATCACCCCTAGGGGCTGGGAGCTGCATGATAACAGAGCGGCACTGGGTTCCGCTCCCCACGCATCTCTCTGATATTCCTGCTGGTGGAGAATCTTACAACTAGCCTCTTAGTGGAGATGAAAGCATATAGGAGATTCAAACCGAGTCTTCTAAGGATGGCATTGTAAGCCAAGGAAACTCAGACGACTAGGAACTTAATGAAGACCGTGCTCTAGCACGACGGCATCTCGGCCATGATCGGGAGGGTGATCACCCCCTTCACTCTCACAGAGCCGATTAGGGGCGTAGTCACAGGCTGAAGGAAGCCGAGGGATATGTTCATCTCCAAATAAAAGCGTCGTAACTGAGAATGTCGATCGAACTTCCACTGCCAACCAAAATTCTCTTTATAGGATGTTTTGATCGTTATGGATACAACAACGCTGTCATCATTATTATTAACTACCCTTTCTAGGTTTCCTTTAAAAAAGAGAATTACATAATCTATCCCTTCATCTCCCATGGCCTTTTGGAAGTATCGCCTGCCCCCTAGGAAATCATGGCCATGGTTTTCTCGGTTGGGGCATTGTCGACACCGACCTGGAAAGGCGGAGGTGTCGATGGGCCTGGTGCAGTTGAGTTTCCCCTCTGGATGAACTTCCTAGGTGGCCGCACTGCATGAGGTCCTCGATCACCTTCTTCAGTTGGCAGTCTTCTGTATCATGGCCATGGTCCTAGTGGAAGCGGCCATAGAGGTTTTTATTACGGGGGTTCCTAGCTTCAAGGGAGGAGGGCACTGAAGATACGATTCGCACTCGATTTTCATCAGGATGTTGGATATCGGGGTGAGTAGGGGGTAAAGGACCCCTTTCTGGGGGTGAGAGTCCGTGGTCAGTTGTCTGGCCGGCGAGGAGGCTTAGGCCTCCTAGGTCGAGCCTCAACGGGCTCGGGATGGGCCTGCTTCTTGCTGGACCCTCCATCAGCCTCCCTTTGGAAAGAATCTACCTCATCAGCATGGATGTACTTTTACGCATGGCTCAGCAAATCGGCATTGGAACCAGGGGGCTTCTTATCGAGGGAGTAGTCGAAGCAGGAAGGGCAGAGTCCTTGCTTCAAGGCCAAGGTGGCCATAGAGTCTTTAAGATTGTAAACTTCGAGCGCATCCTCCTTGAACCGCACCACAAAGTCCCTCAGGGACTCGCCACTCCCTCTGCTGAACGATGAATAGGCTGTCGGCCACCCGAAGGATCCTTCGGCATTCATCAAAGTATTCCAGGAAGGCTCTCTCCAGCTGTCGAAAGGAGTTGATGTGCGCGGCGGTAGGCGGGAGTACTAAGCACATGTAGTCTTCCGAAGGGTGATCGGGAAGGCGATGCAGAGGAGAGAGTCAGTCACCCCCTGAACCTGCATGAGGACCTTGTAGCTCTGTTGGCCCAGATGGCAACCCAAGAGGAGGGGGTGAATTGGGTTCTTTAAAAATTTAAACCTTTTGAAAACTATTAGCTTTAAGTTAAATGAAATTAAATGCAAGGCAAATATAAAGCACAAACAAGGAGATAGAGATAGAGATAATGGAAGCACGGCAAACACAATGATTTTATAGTGGTTCGGTGTATCCAACACCTACGTCCACTCCCAAGATTCACTTGGGTCCACACTATAATCGACTAGATTACAGCCGAGTTGTTTTACAAGATCAACTCAAAACTTGTTGTTTTTCCCCGGGATCACAACGAACCCAGCCGGTTTTCGGGCTCACCAGCACAAAACCCTAAACTCAAGCTTATCTAGCTTGACCCGAGGTATACAACCTCCACTAGTTCAATCCCCCAGATTGAACCAGCACAAACAAGAATGAAAAGAATTTTTCAATAATACAAAGCTCCTCAAATGAGCAGATATTCAAATGAATGAACAAATAAGTTTAGAAAAGCCTGTTTGAAGTAGATTGGAGTTGAGCTTTTCTTCTTTTCTTCTTTTCCTCTTCTCTTTGGAGATGTTGAATCAGGCCTCAGCTTTGATTCGTTGCAAATGTTGCGGATGAGAAGTTGAAAATCTTCAAAACAGAGTTTCTTCTTCCCCTTTGAGAATCCTTCGATTTTTTCAAGATTGAATGCCTTGGATTCTTCTTTGAGCTTTGTGGAGTGGAAGGATTTGAATTTGAGTGCTTTTCTCTTGAGATTCAGGCTCAGGCTTTCTCGGATTTTTGATTTGAATTTTTCTATTTTTCGTCACTTCAAACGGGTGTTTTCCCTTTTTATAGATTTCTTTTAATCCATTTTGGGAAGAAAACTAGCCGTTGGAATGTACCTGGAAACAAAATATATCCGTTAGAAATTAGGTAAAAAGGAAATATTACCGTTAGAGCTGATCTGGCAATTTAAATTTTTGTCCCAGACAGGTTGGAGTCGGCTCCAACTTTTCAGGTGTCGGCTCCAAGTCGTTTTTCCAAAAATAGAAAGTTCTGAGTTCGTCGAGGAGTCGGCTCGAAAAAGTTAGGTGTCGGCTCGCCATCGTCAGGTGTCGGCTCCCGAATACTGTAGGTGTCGGCTCCAAGATGCTCAAAAAATCAACGTTCTGTCCCCGCATCGGAGTCGGCTCCAGACACTGTAAGTGTCGACTCCGAAACTCTGGGTGTCGGCTCCGAAACTCTAGGTGTCGGCTCCGGACCGTATCAAAAATCAGAAGAAAATTTGAATGGCCATGGGGTCGGCTCCAGGAATTCTAGGTGTCGACTCCAGGTTCTGAAACTTTGAAATTGATGTTTTGCAATTGATTCAAAACACGTTTCTTAATTTATTTAAATTGATCAAATATTTTTGAGTCCTGAAATACTTGTCAAATCCATTAGTAATCAAATAAATATACTCAATTCCTTTATTAATCATCAAAATCAATAGTTGGGTCAACAATCTCCCCTTTTTGATGATTATAAAAACATTGAGTATATGCATAGTATTCTTAAATTAAAATTTTCAAGAGAGTGATCCTCATAAGTAAGCTCCCCTGAATAAGGTAGCTCCCCCTATGAAGTTCAAATTATCAATTGTTCGTGTTTGATACTTAGAATTTAGTCATTTCAATTTTCACTTAAGCTTAATTGAATTAATGCATATCCAAAATCACTTGTATCACTTGATCACAAAGTCACTTGATACTAATTAAATAAATGCCAATTAAAGCATAACCAATCAATGACAACATAACTTTCTCCAATTAAATTAATCAATCAAATAAGCTTTAATTGAATTCCAATCAATTACTAATCAATGCATATACGACATAACTTTCTCCCCCTTTTTTGTAATCAACAAAAAGATAAAGAAAGTTAAGTCAAAAGATCAAATTGATAGATCAAAAGATAATTTCATTTCATCAAAAGTCAAGTGTTACAAAATGAAACTGAAATTTCATCAAAGGTCAAGTATTGCAAAATGAAACTAAATTTCATTAAAAAGAAACTATGCTTACATTACATCAGAATTATACTTTCATTACATCAAAAAAGTACTTTCATTACATCAAAATTGAAACACATATATATTAGTTCTAATTATCCTTGTTAAATGATCTACAATCTTCTGCATTCCTTCAGTCTGAAGCTTGACGTAGTCTTTTAATCTTTCATCAACAAAAGTACAAGCAGTGACAATTTTATCTTGTAACTCGGCATTGCTCTTTGAATAGGTTTCAGAATCTCCACAAATGTCTTTAAGTTCTTCAAAAATGTTCTTCAAGTCACTACTTAAAGATCCAGTAGAAGAGCTAAGAGTTGATTCAATTTTGGCAATCCGATCATCTAAGGAATAAAGAGTTTCTTTAAGATTCATAAATTTGTTGTCAAACTCAGTCTTCAATTCATCCTTCTGAGCAGCAAGAAGATTTTTGAGTTGCTCTAACTGAAGGTCTGAAAATCCGACTGAAGAAGTGGATGAAATCACAGGTACTGGGGCAGGAGCTGGAGCAGGAGTACTAGGATGCGGAGAGGGAATCCTCATAGACGGACCAGCCTCACAAGGTGCAGAATGTCTGGGCTCAGGGGCTCTCTCATCTACGTTGCCTTTCCTTTCCCACTGACCATTAATCTTGACAAATCCCATTCGATGTAAAGTAGCCAAACTATAATAATCGGTGTGTCTCAGGCTCTTTGATGGTTCATTCTCTAGAATCACTACTCCTTGGCTCCTGAATACCATCATGAGAATCATGCCATAAGGTAGTGATGATCTTCTCTTCCCTCCGGCCTCGGCCATATAGAATATCATCATGGCTGCTAGGTTAATAGGCTGACCGGTCAATACACTATCCATCACAACAATGTCCGCTCGGAGACATACTCAAAACGTCCGGTCTTTGGGAACAAAATCCTGCTGCAAATGTTGTGTAACAACCTTAATTCCAAGGGCAACTGATTAGCCCTAATTTCCTCAAATTCTTCAACAACTCTTCCTAACATCCTTGATAAGGCCGCTGATCTATCACTGTGCATATCCGCAGCTAATCCGGTAATAGGGATGCTCAGAGATTTCCTAATTTTTGGAATGTAAGATGAATCCGTTGCCTCTAACAGAGCTTACTAAACCACCATCTCCTCTAGATAAATTGAAATAAAATTCTTTTACTAAAGCTGGGTAAGTGGGAACATCAAGAGAGCAGACTCTATCCCATCCGAGCTCCTTAAGTTGATTACCAATTGAAAAACCCTCGGATTGAAAGAATTCAAAGTCAACTTTCCTACCCATTGTGATTACCCTCCCTGCTAGGGTATCTACCTGAGGTGAAGTGGTGTTGGATTGTCTGAATCGGTGGAGGAATCCTCGCTTGGAGACGGCTCGCGGACGGGTCGCCTCACGGAACTTCCGGTCACCACAGTCGCTCCAAACACCGAACCTCTCCTCTTAGGCGCCATTGGATCCTTAGGAAAGCTTGGGAGGAGTGGAATTAGAGATGGGGAGACTTTGAGAGAGTTTAGGAGGGATTTGGTTGAGGATTCGATAGTTTAGGAAATGACGAGGTGTCGACTCTGCCCTAATAAATCAATTTTGGACCAGGTGTCGACTCCCGCAAAGTCGGGTGTCGACTCCAAATCGCTAACACAGTCAGCGCTCGAACTGGAGTCGGCTCCACTTACACGGGTGTCGGCTCCAAGGTCAGGACCAGAGCGACACAGACAAAGGTGTCGACTCCTCATTCTGAGGTGTCGACTCCAATGACAGTTTCAGAAAAAATAATTGAGATTCAAACAACTGAAACTTTCCAAAAGAAATTCTATAAATTTTGATAAAATTTTGGAGTATTAAGAATCAAGATCAAGATGACTAGATGATTTTCCTTAAATTATGAAAGGAATATCAAGAAAAATAGAAATCTAGATATCATTCCTTAAGTTTCAAAATCATTCCAAAGGATCACAATCCCTAATTCTCCTCTAAGATAACAAAATCTCTCTTCACTCAAAGGTTTTGTAAATATATCAGCTAATTGTTCTTCAGTATTAACATAATCAAGACAAATTTCATTATTAGCTACATGTTCTCTTATAAATGATATCTAATTTCAATATGTTTTGTTCTTGAATGTTGAATTGGATTTTTAGTTAGATTTATTGCACTTGTGTTATCACATCTAATTGGTGTTTTATCAAGTGTTATACCATAATCTTCAAGTTGTCGCTTAATCCAAAGGATTTGAGCACAGCAACTTCCAGCTGCAACATATTCAGCTTCAGCAGTTGATAATGCAACCGAATTTTGCTTTTTGCTAAACCAGAGATTAAGTTACTTCCTAAGAATTGGCATGCACCACTTGTGCTTTTTCTATCTAATTTACATCCAGCATAATCAGAATCAGAGTATGCAATCAAGTTTAATGTGAGTCTCTAGAATACCATAAACCTACATTTTTAGTTCCACTTAAATATCTTAAGTATTCTTTTTACAGCAATTAAGTGAGATTCTTTAGGTTCAGATTGAAATCTAGCATAAACATACAGCAAACATTATATCTGGTCTACTGCTGTTAAGTAAAGAAGAGATCCGATCATACCTCTGTAATATTTTTGATCAACTTTTTACCATCTTCATCTTTGTCCAACTTGCATGAAGGACTCATTGGTGTTCCAAGGGTTTGATTGATTCCATACCAAACTTCTTGAGAATTCTTTTGTGTATTTGGTTTGGTTGATGAAAATTCCTTCTTTGCTTTGTTTGATTTGAAGTCCTAGGAAGAAGTTGAGTTCTCCCATCATGCTCATCTCGAATTCACCCTGCATCAACTTAGCAAATTCTTGACATAAAAATTGTTAGTAGCACCGAATACAATATCATCAACATATATTTGTACTACAATAAATCCTTTCTTTTCTTTTCAAAAATAGTGTTTTATCAACATTTCCTCTTATAAAATCATTTTCAATTAGAAATTTACTTAATCTATCATACCAAGCTCTAGGTGCTTGTTTTAAACCATATAGTGCTTTGTGTAATTTAAAAACATGATTTGAAAATTCATGATCTTCAAAACCTGGTGGTTGTTCTACAAAAACTTCCTCATTTATAAATCCATTTAAAAATGCACTTTTAACATCCATTTGAAATAAATTGAATGCATATGACATGCAAATGCAAGTAATAATCTAATTGCTTCTAATCTAGCTACAGGTGCAAAAGTTTCATCAAAATCAATTCCTTCTTCTTGATTATATCCTTTTGCAACTAATCTAGCTTTGTTTCTAATTACTATGCCATTTTCATCTAATTTATTTCTAAATACCCATTTTGATCCTATAACAGAATGATCTTTAGGTCTATCAACTAAGAGTCCATACATTATTTCTAGTAAATTGATTTAATTCTTCTTGCATAGCTAACATCCAATTATTATCTTTTTCAGCTTCTTCAATAGTTTGGGTTCAATTTGAGATACAAATGCAAGATGATTATTGATGTTTCTCATTGATGATCTAGTTCTTACTCCTTGAGATGGATCACCTATAATTAATTCTTTGGATGACCATAGCATATCTCCAATCTCTAGGAAGATCTACATCATTATGATTTGCATCAACAACATCAACCTAGGTGAATCATCATCTTTAGCTTCTTGTTCATGATCTGAAGATACATCTATATTAAGTTTTTCAATATCTCTTTCTAGAATGTTTGTATCTTCCTCATCATCAATCTTTTCAGAACTTGATGCTAAAGATTCATCAAAAACTACATGAATGATTCTTCTACAATTAAGTTTTCTTGTTAAATACTCTATAGGCTTTACTAGATGTTGAATATCCTAAGAAAATGCCTTCATCAGATTTTGCATCAAATTTTCCTAAATTATCTTTACCATTATTATGAATGAAACATTTACAACCAAATGCATGAAAGTAACTTATGTTTGGTTTTCTATTATTCCATAGTTCATAAGGAGTTTTCTTAATGATTGGCCTAATTAAAGCTCTATTAAGAATGTAACATGCCGTGTTTATAGCTTCCGCCCAAAAGTACTTTGGTAAGTTGCTTTCACATAGCATGGTACGGGCCATGTCTTCTAAGGTTCTATTTTTTCTTTTAACTACTCCATTTTGTTGTGGTGTTCTAGGTGCTGAAAAATTATGATGAATGTCATTTTCTATGCAAAAGTTTTTAAATAAATGATTTTCAAATTCAGTGCCATGATCACTTCTTAGAGATACTATGGTGTTGTTTTTCTCATTTGTGACTTTCTTGAAGAATTTCAAAATAATGGAAAGGTCTCATCTTTATGAGCTAAAAACAATACCCAAGTGTATCTAGAGTAATCATCTACAATCACAAGACCATATTTCTTTCCTCCTAGACTTGTGGTTCTAGTAGGTCCAAAAAGATCCATGTGAAGTAGTTCAAGTGGCCTAGAAGTGGAAACAATATTTTTAGTTTTGAAAGAATTTCTAGTTTATTTTCCAAATTGACATGCATCACAAATTTTATTATTTTCAAAATCTAGTTGTGGAAGTCCTTTTACTAAATCCATTCTAATTAATTTTGAAATAAGGTGTGTGCTTGCATGACCTAATCTACGATGCCATAACCAACCAATCTCATTCATATTAGCATTATTAGCAACTAAGCAATGATTACTAGTAGACAAATTGTCTAAATCAATCAAGTATACATTGCCATTTCTATTTCCAATAAAAATAATGCTATTATCAATGGAATTAGAAACAGTGCAGATTGATGCTTCAAATGATACTTTAAAACCTTTATCACATAATTGACTAATACTTATTAGATTATGTTTTAAACCATTAACATATAAGACATTTTCAATATATGTGGAGGGAGTTATTTGAATTTTACCAAACCCCATGATTTGGCCTTTGCCATTGTCACCAAATGTAACAACTCCTCCTCTTTTGCTCTCAAGGGTGATGAATTGATCCTTGTCACCCGTCATATGTCTTGAGCAGCCACTATCGAGATACCACTTTTGCTTTGATCTTTTGGCCGCAAGACACTCCTGCAAAAATAATTAAGTCTTATATTTAGGTACCCAAGCCTTCTTGGGTCCTTCATGGTTAGTGGCATAAAAGATCGTTCCTTTGGGAACCCATATTTTCTTGCCTTTATTATTTAATTTTTTGTTACTATTTCTTGCATCACATTCATAGGATTTATGACCTTTCTTGTTACAATAATGATATGTAACATTATCTCTATTTTGTTCTTTTCTAAAAAAGTTTTTGACAAATTTTTGTTTTAAGTTAGGTCTATATCCTAAACCAGCTTTATCATATAGCTCTTTGATTACTTAACAATAAATTAAGTTTTTCAGAACTATAAGTAAATTTATTCAACAATACTTTTATACTTATCAACTTCCTTCTTTAATTTATCATTTTCATTAGAAATTGATTCCTTTTCTTTTGTCAAATTATCATTTTCAGATTTTAGTATTTTAATCTCATTAGTAAGATTGTCTTTTTCTTTGATAAAAATTGAGCTATCATTTTTAAAGACTTGTATTTCTTTTTCAAATTTTAAAGTCATCTACTAGTTCATTGAAAGCTTCAAATAATTCATCGAAAGTAAAATCATCACAAGGGTTTTCAGAACTTACCTCATCATCCTCGTTTGCCATGAAGCAAATGTTGGCAACCTCTTTTTGTTCTTCCTCCAAAGAGGATTCATCGTTGTCGCTCCAAGTTGCAACATAGGCTTTCTTCTTCTTCTTGAAAGTCTTCTTCAGTTGAGGACAATCGTATCTAAAGTGCCCCAGTTTCTTACACTCATAGCAAATCAAGGGGTCTTTCTCTTTGTCCTTATCCTTTTCCTTTTCTTTTTCTCCTTCATCTTAAATCCAGATTTCTTCTTTTGGAATGGTCTCTTTTTTCTCATGAATTTTTTAAATTTTCTTGCTAGAAGAGCTGTCTCATCATCATCACTGCAGCTTTCCTCACTTTCTGCAGCCTTAAAAGCTATAGTTTTCTTTTTCTTGACTTCCTCCTCTTGATGTTGTTTCATGGTTAGTTCATGAGTCATCAAGGATCCAAGTAGCTCCTCCAAGGGTAAAGTGTTGAGGTCCTTGGCTTCTTGGATTGCTGTCACCTTTGCTTCTCAAGTCCTTGGAAGTGACCTAAGAATTTTGCGAACAAGTTCAGAATTAGCATAGGTTTTCCCAAGACTCTTCAAACCATTTACAATATCGATGAATCTAGTATACATGCATGCTATAGTTTCAGTTTGCTCCATGCTAAATAATTCATATTTATGAACAAGAATATTTATTTTAGATTCTTTTACTTGGTTAGTACCCTTATGGGTAACCTCTAATCTATCCCAAATCTCTTTTGTGGAATTACATGTAGAAATGCGATTAAATTCGTTAGCATCTAATGAACAATATAAAACATTCATGGCCTTAGCATTGAGCTGTGCCATTTTCTATCATTATCATTCTAATCCCTTTCAGGCTTCAGAATAATAGTGCCATCAACAATGTGTGTGGGTGTACTAGGTCCATTAATTATAACACCCCACAATTCATAATCAAAAGCTTGAATGAATATCCTCATTCTTGCTTTCCAATATGAATAGTTGGAACCATTAAATAAGGGAGGTCTATTCGTAGAATGACCTTTGGCAAATGAAGATCCAACTTGAGCTGCCATTTGGATCTTTAGCTCTTGATCGTGTGATCAAATAAACAATGAGCACTTGCTCTGATACCAATTGTTGGCCCAGATGGCAACCCAAGAGGGGGGGTGAATTGGGTTCTTTAAAAATTTAAACCTTTTGAAAACTATTAGCTTTAAGTTAAATGAAATTAAATGCAAGGCAAATATAAAGCACAAACAAGGAGATAGAGATAGAGATAATGGAAGCACGGCAAACACAATGATTTTATAGTGGTTCGGTGTATCCAACACCTACATCCACTCCCAAGATTCACTTGGGTCCACACTATAATCAACTAGATTACAGCCGAGTTGTTTTACAATATCACAACTCAAAACTTATTATTTTCCCTTGGGATCACAACGAACCCAGCCGGTTTTCTGGGCTCACCAGCACAAAACCCTAAACTCAAGCTTATCTAGCTTGACCCGAGGTATACAACCTCCACTAGTTCAATCCCCCAGATTGAACCAGCACAAACAAGAATGAAAAGAATTTTTCAATAATACAAAGCTCCTCAAATGAGCAGATATTCAAATGAATGAACAAATAAGTTTAGAAAAGCCTGTTTGAAGTAGATTGGAGTTGAGCTTTTCTTCTTTTCTTCTTTTCCTCTTCTCTTTGGAGATGTTGAATCAGGCCTCAGCTTTGATTCATTGCAAATATTGCGGATGAGAAGTTGGAAAATCTTCAAAACAGAGTTCTTCTTTCCCTTTGAGAATCCTTCAATTTTTTCAAGATTGAATGCCTTGGATTCTTCTTTGAGCTTTTTGGAGTGAAAGGATTTGAATTTGAGTGCTTTTCTCTTGAGATTCAGGCTCAGGCTTTCTTGGATTTTTGATTTGAGATTTTTCTATTTTCCGTCGTCACTCTTCAAACGGGTGTTTTCCCTTTTTATAGATTTCTTTTAATCTATTTTGGGAAGAAAAACTAGCCGTTGGAATGTACCTGGAAATAAAATATATCCGTTAGAAATTAGGTAAAAAGGAAATATTACTGTTAGAGCTGATCTGGCAATTTAAATTTTCATCCCAGTCAGGTTGGAGTCGGCTCCAACTTTTCAGGTGTCAGCTCCAAGTCATTTTTTCAAAAATAGAAAGTTCTGAGTTCATCGAGGAGTCGGCTCCGAAAAAGTTAGGTGTCGGCTCGCCATCGTCAGGTGTCGGCTCCCGAATACTGTAGGTGTCGGCTCCAAGATGCTCAAAAAATCAACGTTCTATCCTCGCATCGGAGTGGCTCCAGACACTGTAAGTGTCAACTCCGAAACTCTGGGTGTCGGCTCCGAAACTCTAGGTGTCGGCTCTGGACCGTATCAAAAATTAGAAGAAAATTTGAATGGCAATGGCGTCGGCTCCAGGAATTCTAGGTGTCGACTCCAGGTTCTGAAACTTTGAAATTGATGTTTTGCAATTGATTCAAAACATGTTTCTTAATTTATTTAAATTGATCAAATATTTTTGAGTCCTGAAATACTTGTCAAATCCATTAGTAATCAAATAAATATGCTCAATTCCTTTATTAATCATCAAAATCAATAGTTGGGTCAAAAAGATCTCTAGATTGTCCAGAGGATCAGTGGTGCCATCGTAGGGGTCCAGCTGGGGCAGGCGGAACCAGTTTGAGATTGGCTCCTCCATGATACGATGAAATAGTAGGGTGCAGCTATCGTAGTCTATCTCTGGTGGGTTGGTGATTCTATGGCTGAGCTCCTCTAGCCACTATTGTACTCATCTAGTCGCCGCTCGATCTAGCGAGCGATCCAACTGTGGAAGGACCCCTCCCGCAAAGATTCCGAGGACGGGGAAGGATGGCGCCGAAGATGATTCCCTCGCTCAGTCTCCTTCCTATGCCGCCGCTTAGGGGAAGTGCTAGCATGGTAGGAGGGTGACCAAAGACTCTTGGAGGCCTCCCGGTAGGGGTACCTGGGTGAGACACGACGGCGGCGGGACTCCCGCCGAGGGGATCTCCTGCGGGTGGACTGCTGACTGGGTTGAGCCATCCTTGCACCCAACGAGGGTGGCCTTGGGTGCTGTCGTGCGGTAGCTGGTTGTTGTTGCAGCTCCTAGACCGCTGCCATAAGTTATTAGACGTTACCGAGATGTTACCGTTTGGTAGAAGATAGGTGGCCAGGCTGACAGGGAAAGGTCACAACCACCTTTGAGTATGTCAGGGGTGGCCCTGCCTGCTAGTCCTCTACCAGGCATGACGCCGTAGGTGGTAGATGGGCCTAGTCATGTCAAGCATGCACCGTAACTAGTAGTGGCCACGCGCGATTGTAGGTGTTAGTGGGCCACGTAGCGGTGACAGGTGGTTGTTGGGCCATATGGCAGTTGCAGGTGCCGAGGCCATGGATGTCAGCTCCCCCTTCTCTCTTGGGCCACTGATAGCACGCCTGCACACCTATGGTAATCGGATAGAATTTTACTAGTTTTTATGTAGCGCTCCATAAAGAGCTAGAGAACCCCAACAAATTATTATAAGTGGCAGATACACAAAAACATATCCTGTTAAAAACTTTTTATTATCAGCTCAATTATATATGCACATCACTCAAATCAATACTAAGCATCAACCTGCTCGTATAATATTTTTCATGACATTCCTCAGGTAGTTTACAAGATCACATTCACAATCGACATCAAAATCATAAGTGCATACATCATGCTCATAATTTTTTTCAAAACATAAGTCTCATATTCATATCCAAAAAGGTCTGATACATCATTACATCTCACTGTACACATACACATGCAATATACAAATATCATCCCACCATATCTCAATATATATGGCTATCATCTATGCACCCTTACATCCAAGTAAGCTTTACCAGCTAAGGGTCGGTCCTGCTGATCCTGTGATCCTAGCAGAAATACTCACTAATCTTAAAGAATATTTCAATCAAAGAGGGGTGAGATCTAAGTCCCAGTGATTGGATAACCATCTAACCATTGAGAAATAGAGAACCATAACCTCATATTTTCAACTGTATGCTGATACTATATAGCTTGTATAACTCAAAGTATATTTTTAAATGATATCAGATAAAATAAAATATAGTTTATTCTTCAAATAATATATCAGTACTAAAATACTCTACAATAACTTTTCACTGAAAGATAACCCATTAAGATAAAAATCCATGCATTACAATATGAAGATATGCATTCTTTATCTATAGCCCAGACTTTCTTTATTAAATTCTCAAATTTCCATTGGGATCTACCTGCCCACTGGCATCTCATGTAAACTTTCCCTCTTGGATAATTACTTGGCCCACTGGCCATTTTTAAATCATAGTATATGCTTTTAAATCTCATGCTACTGGGCTATGTTTGTAATGCCTTTGAGGTACCACTCTATAGTCGCCCTCCTGTAGGTGTACTTTCATTGGGTGCGTGACTAGCAACAGGATCCTTACACAAATAGCACCCCTTACCCGTGCGGTTCACCCAGCAAAGTGCTTTGTTCCTTAACCCTGGAACCTCGGATTTTCTCTCTGCCCCCACAGGCTATATATATAGTAATCAGCTCCACTGAGCTATGATTCATGCCCCCATAGGCTGCTTACAACCTGCCCCACTGGACTAGTCAAGCGTGCACTCACCCCTGATTCTGGGGTTCATCGTACGATCGAATCGCAAGGAGGTGCCGGCTCAATAGTAGTGTGCAATGCTCATGCCACAGTATAGTCTAAAGGATGATTTGCCCCATAGCTGCCTAATGCTCAGTATGATACATACATCAAATATATCATTTGAAAGTTTTATCATGCAAATATGCCATGTATGCATCAACCATCCCCTCATCGAAACTCATGCTTATGTCTTTATGCTTAAAACTCATGCTCAAAACTTATGCTTATTTCTTTATGCTTAAAATTCATGCTCAAAACTCATGTATCAGAATATCATGTACTAGGTTCTCATTTCTCAAATTTAAAACATACACAATACTCTACTAAACATAACATATCACAACTAGGTATTGGTCTCATTATACTAGCTCAAATTAACTTCTCATTGCTAGATAAGAAACACACTCACCTTAGTAGGTTACTTCTCAACTGGTACTCAACTCCGGTATTTCAGCTCCCTGAAATAATCCTCTTGACCTACGTCAACATACAGATACGATAGCTATTAGGATTACCTCCATACGAGGTTTTCCCATAAAACCATGCATGCATACATGATCTATCCTCTAATATCTTATTATTTTCTTCCATCCTTTCTTTACTCAAGATTACTTCCACTATTGCCTCAAAATATAAGAGTCTAAGAAAATTTAAAGTCATGCAAGATCTAGGGAAGCTATAGCTTACCTGAAGCCAAGACAAATCCCAAGCTTTTCTTTCCTTTCCTTTCCTCTTTCTTTCTCCTTTTCTTCTTCTTCCTCTTCCTCTCTTTTCTTCTCTTCTTTCTCTCTTTCTTTCTTTTTTATCTCTGGTTGAACCCACGTTTCCCTTTTTCTCTAATGACTTGAGGACCAAGTCATGGGTAACTTAGGGGCTAAGGCATGCCAATTTCCTATTTTGCCTCAAATACTCTTAACGCATACTTTTTGAAAAACACGTGACTCACTTATAACCATGATATTTTGCCCTTAGATTTTTTTTCCAAATTTCCCTTAGCACAATTAGCAATTGCCATAGGAGCCTTTTCCAAATTTGCCCTGATAGCAATTTTTTTAATCAATTTATAGCCCAAATTATTATTTTTTATTTAAATAAATACTTTTATATAATATTTCTAAGAAAAGACCTTACCAACTTAAAGAGCTTGATTTTAGAAATCCAACGATTTAAATGGCACTCAAATTAGACTTAAAATGGAATAAATATAAAATTTTCAAGATTTAACCCAGGAAATCTGCCGTCTTAGAGTCGGCTCTAACAGATTTAGAGTTGGCTCCCAAAAAATTAGAGACAGCTCCTGAAAATTAGAGTTGGCTCTAATACGCAGCAGACCTTCTATTTTTCCAATAGAGTCGACTCTCCCTTCTGAAGGTGTCAACTTTAAAGCGTGCCGGAAGTTTAAAATCGTGCAAGAGTCGACTCCACTCTAATTAGAGTCGACTCTAATTACTAAAAACATCTCTTAATGATAAAACTTAAAGTAAACTTTATTTTCTTGTGATTTAAGCTTATTAAAACTTCATTCTCTCAATTTCTTAAATCAAACTCATTAGCATTCAAAAATATACTCATTTACTTTAAAATTTCTTCTTTTTACATTTATCAAGTGGCCAATACGCACACACTTCATTGAAACCCTCCACTTTCATTTCAAATAAAAAATATAATTAATATTATCAATAAATTACAAGGTTTTTAGGATGTTATAATGGAAGACTCTGGAGCCGAGGCCAATGGGGGCTCCAAGGTCCAAGGCCGAGGGGGACCTTGGAGTCCGAGGCCGAGGGGGACGTTGGTTGCTTAATCCGTTAGCTCTAACGTGGCTTGATCAGCCAAATCAAATAGTAAGGATACGATGAAGGTATCATGTGATGGTGGTAGTGATAACGAAGAATGACAAATATGATGTAGAAAAGTAGTAGAATAGCAAAAAATAATGGATAGCAAAGGATGATGTGGTAGCAAAGGATGATGAAGATGATAGTAAGTAATGGTAACATAATGAATGATGAAAGTATAAATATAAAAGAAAATTATTTTATTTTAAAAATATAAATAATTTGATGATATTTTTAAATTAATATATATTTAAAGAATTTAAAAAAAATTATTTTTTATTTAAAAAATATTAGATTTAAATATAGGGCCACTTGGGTCTATTTTTGGAGACCAAACTATAGTAGATCCGGAACATGGGAAGCATCGTTGTTATCTTGGCGCGGTTGCACATCGATATGAATTCGACAATGTTGCGCCAACTGTTCGGAGTCACCATTGTTGGACACATGTTGTAAAACCTCATTATCTTCTTCACCAACGGGTGGATGTGGAACCAAAGACCCGCTCTCAAACTCTCTTCGTAAAAAAAGATCATATACTCAAGCTGCTCTGAGACCCTCTGTTCAGGTTTCGATAATCGTAGAACAATATCCCAAGGAATCTTATACCTTCGGCGGACTCTATCCAAATCCTCTAAGGTCATCACAAAAGCCATATCACCCAGGCCTTTCATACTTCCGAGTTGAGAGGAACAGGCTTCAAAGGGGAGCACAAGAGTCTTGAGAAATGAATCTTTGAAGAAAAAGCAAGGAAATAGCATGATAGGGGATAGCTCTCCTCAACCCTTCTGTTAAACCGTCCTAGCAGAAAGGCAGTGCACCATCGACCAGGATCCCCAAATCTTGAAATTGCCAGCTCGGATGCCTTAAGCGCAGGGACTTGCCATATGTTGCTCCCCTGTTGTCATTTGTGAGAAACTAGGGGTTTTCGCTTCATCCACCGAGAAAAATGATGTTGTGGCGATGTGGCATTATGAAGCCATCATTGCGCACCTCTTCAGATCAAATCCCCCATCCGAATAAAATCATCTGGAACTCTACTCCTTATGCCCGAATTTAGACTTCGGACTAGGGAGTGGGGGGCATATGATGCAGGTAAAATCATCATTACATCAAATATCCGTGCACATGACGAAAAGGTTGGGATCACTTTCAACTTCTGATCCGCCAGTTATCGCGTCTTGATAAAGACAAAGAAAATATATCTCAGCGAGGCCAAGCTATCCTTATACCTTAGCTAGACCGAGCTATCTTTAAACTTTGGCCAGGCTGAGCTACTCCTATATCTCGGCCGAATCGAGCTATTTTCATGCTTCGGTCAGACTGAGTAGCTTTGACTACTCAGCAGAATCCAGGAATCCTTGAACTTCTGTGGAACCGAGCTACCTCCACACCTAGACCAAGTGCGCTCGATACCTATCATCACGATGAACGGCCCTGATCGCTTGATTCCCAAAGTGTTTTCCCAAAGTAGAAATAAAGGGCCAAGTGCAGAAAAATTCAAATTTATGATAATCTGACAAGATTCCAACCACGTGGATCCCCAACCATCCTAAGTTGGGAATAAAGCCAACAATGCCGAACGTGGCCTAGAGCCTATAAATCATCGAATCTCAAAGCATCAGCTAGCCTCTCTAGCCAATGATCCTCTAACTAACCAGATTCGAGTGCTACCGGTCTCATAACAAATTTGATTCAAATTAGATTCGAGTCATGACGGTTTTCGATTTCCTATGACACGTCCAAGAAGTCAGGTAATTGCTGCTATTACGCCAGCAACTTATAAAGACCATGTCCAAAAATTCTTTGGTACGCTACTCTTTCACTGAAAACTCCATTGAAGCTCAAGCAGAGCTCACGGCTCCTTAGAGGCGATTCTTGAGGGACTCTTCTGCAAGAGCCTTCTCCTCATATCTGCTTGCTGTGAATCTTCACTGACTTAGGAGTCGGAGGGTCTTCGCAGAGGGTCACCCCCAATGTTCTCTGCATGAGGACTATCTTGGAGGTCCACCCATGCGAGTGACTGGCGTCTGGATCCAGAGGTGGGCTGCACCCGAGTCGGAGAACGAATTTCTACGGCAACATGACCAAACATATTATAATTAGAATCTACTATTTATTAATTAAAAATCTTAATAATGACCTTTTCCAACCATTGTTAATTTGCAAGCAGCCTTTTAATATTATAATAGTTATCATTTTGGTCCCTCAGATAAGCCAAACTTGGGATTTGTTGTTTCATTTTCTAACCCTTTTTTTCATAAATTAAAATGAAAGATAGGAAAAAAGCATTCAGCTCATTGATCAATTTGACTACTGTAGCTAATAATTATTTTTTAATAAAATATTTGATTAAATTATTATTACTATTGCTATTAAAATATTTAAATAATAAATAAAATATATTTATTTAAATATATAACATTAATTATTTTAAATAAGTTATAAAAATTTAAAATTTAAAATATTATGTGATAGATAAATAATTCTATGCTAATAATATAAATACTCAACTCAACTCATCTAAGCGTTTTCCATCTACATGGGATCGGTTACATGAATATGCTTCCTCCACTCTGCACTGTTTAGGGCTAAATCGATATTCAAATTATAAATAGTTATATCTTTTTTAATTATTTATCTTCATCTTAGTTTAGGTCTATCGCTATCTCTATTCTTATCTTGAATTGATAAAAGATCATTTTTTCTAACCGAAACATTTAAAGGTTTTCGTCGTATATGTCCAAACTATCATAATCGATTTTTCTTATTTTATCTTTAATTAGGACTACTTCTATCATTTCTCTTATATATTTATTTCAAATTCTATTTTTAAAGTTTTACCATATACGCATTTTTGTTATATTTAATTTATTCATATATTATTTTAATATTGTCCAATACTGTGTTGCATGTCGTATAACTGGTATAATAGTAGTTTTATAATTTTTTTTGTAATTTTAATGAAATATGTCGATCATATAATATTTTTGAAGCACTTTTTTATTTAATAAAAATATAATTAATTTATACACATCAAAAATATTTTATTAGTGAGCAGTTATTTTTATTAACCTAAAACTAATCTTATTCCGTAAGGCATACGATTTATAGGAGAAAATTTGACATGAAAACAGAGAACATAGCCAAAGATAAAAGGTTTAAGAAATTAAAATAAAAATTAAAAATAGAGCAGCGGTTTGATACAATAATTTCTTTAATTAATTAATTCTAATCGTTAATTTTTGTGAGGCTAATACCATCCAATGATGCCAATTTGGAAGATAAGGAAGTCACGCCCCAGCGATGGATACGTAGCACGACCAATACAATCAAAACACGTGGATGCATCTAAGCGTGACAAGAGTTCCACTGCTTTAATCTTGTCGTCCATCCTTTCGAAAGCGATCAATAAATACCTAGCGCCCCCCGATCAATAAATATCTTGCCGTCTTCTTTTTGTTTTCGTGGTGCATCTTCTTTTCGGTTGTTTCGCAGAGGGTTCTGGTTCTTTCTTCTGACCTTTCCTTCATCGGTTTTATTTTTATTGTTAATCGGCTGTGAAGTTTTTTCCTTCCTGTTCACCCTAAACGATAAGGCGTTCGATCTATACGCTTGTGCGATTTTGTTTTGGTGTAGATGCTCTATTTTCAACAGATTTTCAGGGTTCATCACCTGCTGACAAAGCTTGGGATCTGGAGGAGGAAGAAGTTGACCAAAGTTGTCTCAGATCCATATTTTTTCTTGCAGATCTGTACGGATCGGTCCGTTGGAAATGTGATGGACTTAGGGATCATGAAAAATGAGTCTAATATCTCTAGTTTGTGAAATTAGAGTTGATGTTGAGGGGTGGGTTTCTGTGTTCCATGATGTAGAATAAAGGAAAGACCGGGAGCTCCATGGAATGAAAGTTGTTGCTGCTAAAATCTGTCCTCGACTCGGGCACGATCGGATTCTGGGACGGTCTCCCTTCTGAGCGGACCTGCAAAACAGTCCCACACGAGAGGCATTGGGGGTGGCCCTCCGCGGAAGACCCTCCGACACTCAAGTCAGTGGGGATCGGCAATCAATAAAGAAGAGGAGAAGGCTCTTGCTGAAGAGTCTCTCCAAGGGTGGCCTTTCGAGAGCTCTGAGCAGAGCGCTAATGGTAAAAATGGGAGAAGTCAAGGCAGAAGGAGAGTGTGCCGTGAGCAAGTGCGCATACATGAGGAGTCGGAAAACGACTCTATTTATAGAGGATCACCTGATTCCCTGGGAGCGTCGTGGGTCCGAAAGTCGTTAGGATTTGAATCCAATTTGTTATGAAGTCAGTAAGATTCGCATCTTATTGGTTAGAGGATCGACGGCTGGGGGAGCTAGTTGATGTCTCGAGATTTGGCGAGTATATAGGCTCCAGGGCTCTAGGCCACTCTCGCGGGTCCTAGGCCACTCTCATATATAATTTCTGTTTGGAATCTTACGAATTTGACTCTCTCGCACCAAATTCCGCAGAGGTCCTTGAGTGCTCGGGTCTAGCCGGGGCATAATAATGATTCGTCTGACGAGGCACAGTCGGATAGCTCGATCGAGGCCGAGAGAGACTATATAGCTCGGCTGAGGCCGAGAGATGGTATAGCTCGGCTGAGGCTGAGAGACGATAGCTTGGCTGAGGCCGAGAGACGATATAGCTCGGTTGAGGCTGGGGGACGATATAGCTCGGCTGAGGTCGGGGGATGATATAGCTCGACTGAGGCTGGGTGATGATATAGCTCGACTGAGGCCGAGAGATGTGATCCGTACCTTAGGAATCCTTGGCTTGGTGAAGGCTAAGGTGCCCCGATTTACTGAGGCTGACTATCTCTAGCGAGTATTGTTCAGCACGTGGGAGTCAGGGTTGATCTAGCCCCCTTACATGATTATTTATGCAATGGCGATTTTACCCCTCAACACATGCCCCCCCCCTAGTTCGAAGCGTAGGTTCGGCGTAGGGAGTATAACTTCGGGTGACATGATTTGAGTGGGGTTTGGATTTGATAGCCTGTGTAATGGTGCTGTAATTAGCGTCGCATGGCCGTCTTGCTTTTACGGAATGGAACCGTCGCTTCCTAGGGCAACGGTTGGGGAGCACTACGTAGCAAATCCCGGTTTTCATGGTGCCTGCAGCGGCGGTTCCGGGCGTTTCGATCAAGATGCCTTATCTTCTTTTTGAGGCGATTTCCTTCGGGGAGAAGTAAAGCCGAAATAGTGCCATTCCTATTCACTGCGCCCTTTCATCCCCTCTTGGAGAATCTTGTTCTTCTACTTTCTTTGCGACGTCGTTCGGTGCTTCTTGCGATCAACAACATGGCGAGTCCAGCAACATGATTTTAGAGATTACTCCCGAAGATTAGAAAAAATACGCTAGAGGTTGGTATTCCCTCGGATATTGTCTTGCGGTTGCCGGAGCCCGAGCACAGGGTCTCGCACGGGCCTGTCTTCTCCCCTTTTCCATCCATTTTTCACATGGGGATTACAAGAATATGCGGCAAAAGGTGAGCTCTACAAAGAATTGCAGAAATGCAATATTTCAGTGAAAATGAGCAGCAACTGTGAGTATTCACGTGCTCTATTTTATTTATTTTCACATGCCTTGCCCTACCTTATTTGATGCTATTTCCTGATTGGATGTGTTCTTCCTTTCATACTCCCTAACTACATGTTTGTTCAACAAATCTAATTTTTTCATATGGTGTTCTTGCATTCCAGCTGTAATGTCAAGCATGTCTGATGCCATTTAATATCTATGACTTGCTATGATTTTGATCTTTTTTGCTTTTAATGATATTTTAGTATGTCGCATCATTGGCACGAGCCTTAATCTATTTGCATGGGAAGCATGTTATTTGATAAGGGATAAAATCGTCATTGCATTAATATCCATGCATGCGACAAAAAGGTTAGGATTGTTTTTTATTTCCATCCGTCGAACGTCACATGTAGAGAAAGATAAAATTACCATACCTCGACAAGACCGAGCCATCCCATACCTCGGCAGAACCGAGCTTTACCATACCTTGGTAAGGCCGACCCTCTCCATACCTCGGCAGAACCGAGCCTTTCCATGCCTCGGCAGCGCCACGGACAATCTTTCCGAGATAGGGACTGGGAGCCAAGTAAGACCCTTCAACCATGATCAACATAAAATTAGATCCTTGATTATTTGATGGGACTCCGATCGCGACGGCTCCCGACCTCCCTAAGAAGGGAATAAATAAAACCAAATATGGCATATTATCCATAAATAACGGTGTAGCCTAATCTTAAAGCATCGATTAGCTTTCCTAATCGTTGATCCTCATAACAAACGGGATTCGAATCCTATCGGCCTCGTAACTAACTTGATTCAAATCAAATTCAAATCATGACGGTTTCTGATTCCCTGTGACATGTCCAAGAAGACAGGTAATTATCTACCATTATGCCAGCCACCTATAAATATCCTGTCCTAAAATTTCTTGAGGTACACTCACCCTCTCACTGAAAAATCCTTTGAAGCTTAAGCAGCATTCAAAGCTCTCGAGAGGCGACTCTTGAGGGACTCTTCTGCAAAAGCCTTCTCCTCATATTTGTTTACTGTGAATCTTCACTGACTTGGGTCGGAGGATCTTCCGCAGAGGCTATCCCCAACGTTCCCTGCGTGAGGACTATCTTGCAGGTCCGTCCAAGCGAAAGGTCGACACCAAGATTTGGAGGCGGGCTGCGTCCGAGTTGGAGAACGGATTTATGTGGCAACATTATTCAATGAGATATCAAACCAGAGAAACTTTTGATCGGTGTTCAGGTTTTCATGTTTTTTGTTTCTTTGCTCAACATTTGCTTGAAAGTTCCACATTCTAATGCAGTTGGTTTTTTGGATAGGGTGAGTTGAAAATTGCAGATTTTGGGTGGTCTGTTCACGCATTTGTTCACAGGCGAACCATGTGTGGGACATTGGATTACCTTCCACCTGAGATGGGTATACCAACTGCCTTTGTACTCGGTTTCTCCTTGTGTGAATTTTCTCGTGAGCCTTCTCCTTGGATCCTCAAATGTTACCTTCTATACTTTTGCTCTAGTGGAAAGTGTGGGACACAAGCTAGTGTGGATATTTGGAGCCTAGGCATCTTATGCTATGAGTTCTTATATGGAGTTCCACCATTTGAGGCAAAGGAACATTTGGATACGTACAGAAGGTAAGCAAAAAAATAAAATCATGTTATCTGTATTTCCTTAGAAAGAATTATTAAACATCATTTCTCTTCTTCGATAGCACTGTGTCATTTTGCAATGATTAGTATGTCTTTTTTTCTTAAATTAGAAAAATAAAATTACCATAATATCACATACCTTCTATTAGCTTAGCATGTAGCTCTTGGATTTAACTAATTTTCTGAATGAAATGTCTGTTTAGGCTTATCTTTTATAAGTCATAGAAACTAAAAAACGCAGTAAGTAAAAGATCTCCTGTATGAAGAAGGTAATTTACGGAGCCTAATATAGATGAAAAATTCAATAATAGAAACATGTTTAGCCTTCAATAAAAAAACAAATGGAACACATTATCAATAAGCACCGTTATATTCCTTATTTATTTTCTACAAATTGCTTCAACCTACATATGGACTTGCCTAAAGATCCTGTCTTTGCACCTCCTAATGAATATCGTGGGGTAGTTAGGTCCAAGAGCAATCCATCCCTGAAATGGATAAAATATCATGTTTAAAAGCCCTAGATTTTAGCAATCTTTGAATCTACTTCAGAGAAGGATTAATAAAAGTAGTAGATGTTGTGCACTCATTATCTCCTCATTTTTCTTTTTTTCCCCTAAAGAAGCTCTCATATCTTTGTATCGAATTTATAGACTTTCACCAGCTCCTTCTCTTGGAATATTACACTAGAAAGCCAACTGCGGATTTTTCAAGAGGAGCCTGGAATCTCCTAACAGATCTCTAAGGTTTGGGTGTCTTATTGTTAAAGCGCCGTAATTTTCATCAAAAATGTTTGTTCATAGAAGATAACTTCATTTAAGAAATAATGCTCGAAACACTTATCTACTCACAATAGTATAGGACAGGGTATGATGGACATTTCCAAGAAGAATTTGTAACAGTGCAACATATTTTAAAGCTCTTCAGAGGTTTCTGAAAATTGTACAGTGCTTATCACTTCTCTAGAGGGCTTACAGACGCCACCTTTTTCTCCTGAGAAGGTTGTCATAGCTGAAAATAGTCCTTCTGCCTTTATTACGTCCCAGGATATCCAAATATTTTATTCTGAAATTGTTATATAGCTCATCAAAAAAATTTATTCTGGCTTTAAAAAAGAAAAAATTGCGTCTTTTATCTGAAATTTTGTGAGCAGCACTCTTTTCTCTTTTGCCAAGTAAAAAGTCCTTTCTGATTAGTGATGCCCAATGTTCCCATTTTTACGTTTGAGAATGTGATATTTAAACTGGCTATTAATTTCAATGAGTAATACTGCATTTCAATTATCTGGGTCCTTGAAATTACGTAAGTTTATTCTTACGCACGTCCTACATTATACTACATTATATTGGGTTCAGGATCGTCAAGGTTGATCTGAAGTTTCCACCAAAACCAATTGATTCTTCTTCTGCAAAGGACCTCATAAGCCAGGTTGATACAATCTTTCCTGCTTCTTAGTGTATTCATGGAAAGTCACTGCATGAATAACTTTCTATATGCCATTCAGATGCTTGTCAAAGACTGCTCACGACGTCTTCCACTTCATAAGTTGCTTGAGCATCTATGGATACTCCAAAATGCAGATCCATCAGGCATCTATAGAGGATAACAGAAGGCAGACAATCCTGCAGATGTATGTGAAGTCACAGGAAATGCACCCCAGACAAATATGGGGGAAATTTGTGGATTAAATTCATTGATTGTACGTAATTTAGCTCGTTTGTTGTTTGTTTCTGCCAGTAATTAGGTTGCATATCTGAGTGAATAGGATCATTTTGACATTCGGTAGTACAAGCCTCTTGTTTGAGAATGCACTATACGTCTTGCAGTGGGCTGAAAGCGTTAGTCAGGAGCGGCGACAGCAAGCTCCGCTAACTTGTATTTTGATTTCTCTCCTTGTACGCTTGGAGACTCCTTTTGAAGCGTCTTCATGGTTAAGTTTTTTCTTTCTTTTTTTTTTTTTTTTTTTTTGGTACAGACGGGCGATCATACTATCCTCATGTGAGTCAGCCCAGATCTAGCAGAGTACAGAATCTCAGGAGTCAGCCCAGATCTATCAGAGTACAGAATCTGCGAAAGAGCAGAAGGGCAGGGATTACCTGCTTCCAAATCCAAAAACCTCCGTGCTGGGCCACAACAGCCACAACCAACTCAGCCGCAGAATTAGCCTCCCGATGATGTATCGGATATGGACAGTGTGGAGACCCCGCAGAGCAACCTGAATATCATTGAGAATAGGGTTGATGGAGTCCTGATCACAGAATTTCGATCTAAGCCACCGAATAACTATGAGAGAATCCCCCTCAATTAACAGACATTGGGCATGAAGCTACCTAACAGTACAGGAGATGCCAGCCCATGCTGCATAAAGCTCGACCATAGGGACAGAATAATCAAGAGAGCCAAACCACATAATCCCGATCTGTCCCCCCGAATAATAAAAGCAGATCCAGCCAGCCTACCACGAACACTTCCATCAAAGTGATTTTTACAAACCCTAAGGGGCGTTTGGTGCATCGCCAGGTAATCCTGAATGGTAATGTGGATTACCTACAAGATAGATTACCACTGGATAGATTGCCAGTAATGCTGATTATTGTGTTTGGTATGCACAGGTAATCTTACAGTAATATTGATTACTGTGTTGGTATGACAACAGATTACCAGTCATATAGCATCAAATCCCCAAATACCCCTAAATCAAATCTATTAAAAATTTATATATATACTATTAAGTTTAGGTATAAAAGTTGGATATTAGTTACAATCATATTTTTTATTTAAACATATACTATTAATAGTATAAAATTCATATATATATATATATATAATATAAGAAGGAGAATATAAGAAATTTAGGAACTATGCATCGATTTTATATGCTGATAAGGATCAGCCGTTCAACCTGGTTTACATGGGGTTCGTTAAAAGGCGAGGGTCGAAGATCCCTGGATGCATGCGCCGGATTTGGTAAAAAAAAAAAAAAAAAGACGTTAAGGGCCTAGCTGTTAGCTTATCTGAGCTTTTTTTTTTTTTTTTTCTATTAGAAGAAGTTACAGCAAGCCATTAATGAGATCTTATTTAATCAGCATCAGTTAACGCATGGTATTAAAACATATACTATAATAGTACTATATATATATATATATATATATATATATAAATATAAAAGAAGGTGGATCTCTTTTGAACATCTATTATATGGAAGCAAGACATGAAGAAAAAGACATTCTACCAGCAGCCCAAAATGGAATGACAAGATCTAAATATGCAGCATATATAATAGAAATTAGTAACATATAATCTAATAATAAATTAAACATTAATAAGCAATATGAACAATTCAATAATAATCTGAACAGTAATATAATATAGGTATCTTCTTTCAAAATTTCAAAATACTTCCAACTATCTCAACAAAAAGCATTTGTAGTTTGTTAAAACAACAACACGATACAAATGTTCAAATTCAAACTACTAATAAAAGTATCTACTAGCTAACCAAACGTTTACCGGAAAAATATTATAGATAAATAACCAAACAACCACAACATCCAAAACAACCACAACTAGCAACATAGATGTCCTAACTAGGACTCAAACCAAGGACATCCAATACATGATATTTTCTTAAACTCTGAGGTAGTGAAAAGAAGTAAGTCAAACTTGCACTATCACAAGCAATTATCAATCCAGCTTTAACCATCAATGACTCATGTAACCCCAAATCTTCGATCTCCACTATTGCCTCAAACTTTTTTCTTCATCTCTTGATCATTTGCAAGAAACTGAAAACAATCTGCAACTTATCAATACCTTTACTTGAACTTTGACACATTACTTCAAGATTTTTTATAGTTTTAATCAAAGTGCTTGTAAAAGCAACTTCTTCCTCATCAGAAGCCTTCCTTTTTTTTGATCTTGACGAAGAAGCACTTTGTTGAACATGACCGATAGGAGTTTGGGGAATGGAGTTGTTACTCTCAAATTCGGTAGGATCTACAAACTGTACCTCCTCTTCACTATTCATTGCTTCTGTAAGGATTCATTGGCTGCATCTGCAGGATCCTCAGCCCTCTGACCTGTTGCACGATCTTTTCCAAATATGATAGAGAGTTCTTCTAAATATAAGAATGGCTTGTTCCGAAGACCAGATGCTTGAGGATGACTCTATCATAATGAACCAATATAAATTAAACAAATTATACCTAAAGCATCAAAAAGTAAATAAGAATGAAGAATTAATTAATATGTTGTACATTTACCTTGATCCAGTTGTCCCATACATCTTGATCACAAGTAATACATTTTCTTGTATCATCCCATCCAAATCCTGATGTATTCAACATATCATAAATAGCACCATATTGTTGTTTCAATAACTTAAACCTTGATTGAATATGTGGATGAGCCTTGATGCTGCAATTAGATATCTTGTTTGCCATCATCTTCTCCAATTGAGGTAAGAACCTAACCTTGAAATTGCCACCTTCTCCCCTCCAAATAGGATCATTCTTCAAATCAAGTAGACATCCAATTAATATAGCATCTTCCTCTGCATTCCATTGATGCTTCTTCCCCTGGTTCCTCCTTTGACTTAAAGAAGCATCCATATCTAAAAGATAATTATTTAATTCAAAAGATAATAGATGTTTTATTGAAAATTTAAATAACAACAATAATAAGTTGAATAAAAACAAACAATCCAAAAATAATAGTAATAAGCATCCATATTTCAAACAATGGTGACAAGGTTCATATTAAATTTGCAACAAGGTTCATAATGAAGAAAGACTCAAATACACAAAATAATAATACATAGCAAAATTTGCAATAGCATTGAGAATTTCTCAATCTCTGGATTGGTCCCACATTTCTTGTGCCAAGTCATCCCTAAATTGAGTCCAAGCATTTGTACTCATAACATGATTAATCATTTCTCCTTCATTGCTATTTTCTTCTGTCGGGAGGACAACATGTATCTCATCTTCAATTGGGTCAATTGACATCTCTCTTCTAATATGATTATGAAGAAGAGCACAAGCATTAATGATTCTTGCTTGTTTTTCCTGGATAAAATGACTTCTCTCTAAGAATCACCCATCTCATTTTAAGAAAACCAAAGCATCTCTCGATGACATTTCTAGCAGATGAGTGCCTATAGTTAAAGTATTCTTGTGGTGTTGTCGGTTGAAGATTTAGTCTCCAATCATTCAAATGATATCGTTGACCCCTATATGGAGTTAAAAACCCTTCTCCATTTGTATATCCAGCATCACATAAGTAATAAAAACCTAACACAAGTAAAAATCTTGTTAGAAAATAAGTTTAATATATAAATGAAAACAAGTTTTAAATAACTAGAACTATTACCTTGGGTTACTTTCAAACCTCTTGGTCTTGATAATGCATCTCTTAGTACTCTACCATCTGCACTGATCCCTCCCATCCAGGTAAAATATAGATAAATTGCATATCTTGACTACAAACTCCTAGAACATTCATAGCTATTTCACCTTTCCTTGTTCTGTACTTAGGCTTGTCAATGTCAATGACTGTGCATCTAATGTATGTTCCATCTAACGCACCTAGACAATTCTATAATAAAAAAATATTATTATTATGTTAATATAAAGTGCTTCTTAAATAATTTAAAATTAACATAATATTTATCCATCTGATTAGAAAACATACCTTGAACCATTTCCATCTGTAGTCAGTTGAGTTATCAGGAACAGGCTCTGGTTTCTTGAGCAATATTTCATGACAAAGAAGAATGGACTTCAACACAGTTGTAAACTGCCTACTAATTGTCTCTCCACTCCTTGCAAATTGTCTTTTAATGACTCTATTTTTAGCATGGTGAGCACATATATGTAAAAATATAGCAACCATCTCTTCAACACACATATTTTTGGTACTCGATAATCTTCCAGTTGTTTGTAACATATACATAATGCATGAAAACTTCTTCTATCCATGCGCGTATTTTCTATACATGCTAGCTCCGAATCAAATACAATCCTATGTAAACTAATTTCTCTAATCTTGTGTCTATCATACTCACCAAGATCAATCCTTTTTCTCTTGTTACTTCTCCTAATCAATAAAGTGACACAGTATGTATGCAATATTCCAGTTAACTAATGGCCCTATGAAGATTGATGTACATTGTAATGATAGATGCTAATTTTGGAAGCAACTCTTCTGGCAGCCGATCCATCTAAATGACAATATCATCACAAGATAATTGATTATTCAACATTGAATACAATGATGCATGTTATTTTCATAATGGTAAATAATGAATGCAAGGCATGCAAATGTGATATCATCAGCTCATGAAATAAATTGGTATCATCTACAAAACATAAGGAGAGAATACCCCCAAATCTCCCAAAATGCCACAACATATCCTATACTATAATAGTTTATAAAATAGTTGCTCAATCTATTGCCTAAGCAAACCATTTGATATAGAGCAGAGATCATCTTTGTTAGTATTAAATTTATTTTACATATAATATGAATTCTGCTAAGCTTATTCATTAGAATTTAAATACTTGATTGCAGCGTATATTTTATATAAGTTCTGCACCTTATTAAATCAAACTTAGAGCCATTCATCCAACAGAGGGTGACCCTGGGCAAATGATCTGAAGCTATTTATCTGTCGAGATGTTGGGAATGGAGCAAACCGTGCTGGAAAGAGGAAAATTACATGGCAAGACCAGTTAGCTTTGAAGGTGTAGAACCCTGCTCTGTGCTGGATGAAAAACTCAGCCAATTATGCCTCCCCAGCATTCACCTATGAATTTTACTTTTCCTATGAATCTCTGTATTTTAAAGAAACTTGGTCATTAGGTATAGATATCTTACAGAAGAATCTTTTTAAAGATGTAGAGACAATTCTGTGCTACGAAGAATCATTTTTTTTTCTATTGCTGAAAGATGGAAGGAATTTTGTTCTCAAGAATTCATCGAAGCAAGATGCTAAAAGATAATGTTGATAAGTTTGGTAGATTGGGAACCACAGATCTTCTACCTCGTTTAACATGATAAAGCCATTCATAATTAGTGAAGTGAAAGCTCATGTCAGGAAGTCTAGAGCTACTTGCTTAACTATTGATTTGTGAAGTTAAAAACTGGCACTGATTGACCTGAAAAATCTGATCAATTTTCTTAATTTTTTTTATAAAAAAGCATAATTGAATCTTTGAATTAAATCAAATGTATCTTATTAAGAACTTTTTAGGTTACCGGCCATACGTTTCTGTCGCAAATGGTAACTGATGTACGATGATGAATGAGTTAATCTTTTGGAAAATCACCCATACTCTCTGTTTAGAAATATTGATACTTAAATATCCAAATATTATCTTCAATGCACCAGCCTAATATTATCTACAATGCACCAGCCTCTTCCGTTTATAAAAAAAGAAACTAAAAAAAAAGAACGGCCGTAACAAAAAAACTGATAAAAAAAAAGCAGCCTCTTCCATTAGTAGCAAAACAAAAGAAACTGATAACAGCTACTTAAAAAAAGAAACGGATAGAAAAAGAAAAAGAACAACTAATATAAAAGTTTATTTATCATATAAATATGAGCATTATCTGTTATTTATCCTTTTAAAATAAGATAAACATGAGCCTTGGCTTTTTGGGAAAGGATAATTTTGAAATATTGTTACATACAAATAATCGTTCCATGCCTACAAAGTTTGAATAAAAGGATGATAATTTACCTTTGAAATCGATCGGATTTGTTGGCATCTCCACCTTTCCTCTTTCCTTTTGCTCACGGTCTCTCTTTTTATTCTTTCCTTACTTATCTCATTTAAAAGGAAGATGAGGGGACATGGATAATTTTGTCAAAAAAAAGTTTATCAGTCCGGTAATCTGGATAGACACCTCCCTGAGGTAATCTGGATTACCTCTCATGAGGTAATCCAGATTACCGTTGCAAGATAGATTACCCAAAAAAATGTATACCAAACATAGCTATCCGGTGGGCCCAGTTTAAATTACCGGTAATCTGGATGGATTACCAGCTACCAAACGCAACCTAAAGGGAGAGCTCCCAAGAGATATAAACCTTACGATGGTTCGCTGCCAAGCAGCAGGGAAGCCCAATGGCCAAGGTTAAAAAATCCGAACCATTGATAAGAGAAGCACTTTCATCCACCATAGATCTGATCTTATGTTCTAATCTATGGGGGGAAACCGTCTCACTAGTAAAGATAAGCAGATTCCGTGATAACCAGATCTGATAAGCAATGATAGCCCAAATTGAAATGCTTCACATTTACATTTTCTCTTTCTTACCGTTTTTTTTTCCCTCTGATGAATTTCAATTGCTTACAAAAGTTGGATTTGAATTACACAGTGGTAAATCAAAGGAAGGGCATGCAAAACTCAAGGAACAAAAGGATAAGCATCTCGTTTTATTGCAAAAGCATCCTGCCATGCAGGCTACTAATGAAGCGGATGAAGATTACCCATATCGCATATCTTTGCCCGCTCAAATTGAGCCCAGAAATTTTTATCGCCGTTTGGCAACATAGGTGGGAGGTTCTAGCGTCTCAGGCTTGAATGAGAGATTCTGATCCCTTTCATAGCATTAATATCCTTCATATGATCAGAATTTTCATCAGCTACACCTTTCTGGGAGCAGCAAGTAGTAACAACTGGGAGATGAAAGGAACAGAAATCATAACAGATGGGCAAATTTGTGCAACAATCTGGTGGATCAAATAGAAGCTATATGAAAAGAAGACATCTATCTATATTATCAACTCAACTCATCTAAGCCTTTTTCCCACCGCTATTTCAGTGGCTCCAGAACGAAAATTTGTCTGACCAAAGCAGGTGATTGGAAGAATGAAACTGCCCAAGCACACAGCAAAAATTCTGAGTCTTGAATTATTCAAAATTACATTTACATACCACAAACATATATCATAAGTGCACTACTTAACAGCTTCATAATTAAGCTAAAAGCTTCTCACTAATAATGCTGACACTCCCTCAGCTACAACACCTCACATCCCAGCTCTTATTTCTCATGCTTATTTCAGATCTATGCCCCCCTCTTTACGACGGCCATCCAAGCTCTTCTGCCTATCCAACAACAGAGTTGGCTGCTGTCCCACCTTTTTGGGGCTCTTCTGCTCTTCAATGTCTTTGGCACTCAAAAAGCTTGGTTGGTTCGTAGAGGACAGAAGCCTTGCCCACATCCTGTCAGTTATCACAACCTTGTTTCGTTTTTGTGTCACTTTCTGCAGATAATCGAAAATTTTCAATTCATGAACGAGGCAACCCCTAGTACCAGATTAACATAAAATACATAATTAAAGCCAGCCGTAAAAAATTTTGACAAACTCCCGCTATGCTTTTGATAGCTTCTGCTAGTTCATAGGCGAACAAATTTAGGAAAGGAATAAAGTCATAATCTAAACATTAAAAAAAAGCACCTCAATGAGGGGAAAAATTAGTGAACGTCTCTCCAAAGAGACATGACCATTAGAAATATGACAAAAGCTTTTCTTCCTCCTTGATTTGAGTACTCAATGACCAAAGAAATAAATAAGACATCTGATGAAAAAGATCTGAGTAGGACAGGAGGCATCCCAGATATCCCATTCATTCATTCATGTGAGAAAATGAAACTATGATGGGAGCAAGACTCAAAACCCATAAAAGACAAGGAAAAAGAAAAGGAAAGAAATAAAGGAATGAAAAAAGAAGAAAATGAGGGGAAAAAAAGAAAAGAAAAGAAAAGAAAGAAGGAGGAGGGAGGAAATGAAGGAAAAAAGGAAAGAAAGAAGAAAAAAAAGCAGAAAGGAAAGGGAAAAAAAAAAAGAAAGGAAGAACAAAAAAAAGTAGAAAAAATAAAGGAAAGAAAGAAAGAAATGAAGAAAGAACAATGTGAGTGAAAAAGGAAGTACCATTAGGACGTTCAACCAATCTGGCCGCCAGAACAGGGCAGGACATTTGGTCATCTAATTAGATGGAGAAACTAAGACACCCCAACCTCATAGGATTTAGAACTTTGGTCTCTATTATATGAAACCCACATGCTTATCGGGTGCCTATTGGAAAATGTTTCCTAGCCTCCCCTCCATAAAGTGAGTTATATCTTCTAGTATCAGACACCAGAATAGAGTGTTGGAATCTCCAAGCTCCCAACGGTTATATGCATTTGGACATGATGCTAGCACATGTATAACTACAATGAGTCAAAGATCTGAAAGAAAGCCCATGATTTTGCAACTACCACTGACAAATGAAAACAAAAGGATGATACTTACATGAAACGGTATGTAAGTATGTCTGCCATTAACTAGCCCCACTGTGAAACCAGTATATCCAGCCATTGCACCATGAATGGCACTCTGTGCCAAAAGTGTGCAGCAGACGTTGTCAGATGCATTGCTTGGAATTGCACGAATCATGTATGTTGGATCTGCAACATAAGTGAGAATAAGTTAGATTTAATAATTTAAAAAGAACTCAACTGGGGAGGATCCACGTCTACCGACATACCTATATATTTGAGATTTATAGCCATCTTTTGCGTACTTGTGAAGTGATCCTACAAAATGCAAGAAAATGGGTAATTATTCAAATGGAAAGCTCAATTATTTATACAAGTCCAATTGATCCACGATATACAGCACTAGAACCTAGGCAACAGTAACTTCTATGATTGATTTAATTAACTCCAATTAGATTTACTTCAACATAATTGAGAAAATGAAACAGATCAGCCCAATTATGTACATTTTTAGGGCACGATCATTGTCACCATGCAAGTCAATTCTTTAATTCATAAAAATGTAATGATTGCTTGTATTGAATTGATAAAAGCATGCAAGCACATCCAGATGGAACTAGCGGAGCAAGAGAAAAATATGTTTTCACATTTGAGAATAATTTGGATCTTACCTTTATCTTCTGGGATAACCATAACCCAACATCAAGAAGCAGCTTGTTTCCAGAAGCATCTTCATTGTGCATCCGCAGGCTTTCAACAATAAGATCTTGTCCTGCCCCCTCGGCAACAACAATAACCATGTGCCCATTCTCTTTAAGCCGCTTTTCTATATATTCAAAAAGTCCACCTTTTCCTTCTAGATAGAAGGGTGATTCTGGAATTAAGCAGCAGTCCTAAGACCAATAACAATGGATCAGAAGGCATCAGCATTCTGAACAGTAATTCAAGATTCTAACAACCCAAACAAGTGGATGGTAATTTTAAAACCAAGGATCTACTAAGCTAACCAAGACATAAAACATATTACACTCACCACATCTCGGCTTGCAAGAGTAGCATACATTGCAATGAACCCTGCATATTAGACATGAGGTAAGATTTCACATAATAAACAATATGTAAAATATTTTGGAAAGGTTAAAACATACAAAGGATGCCACTATATCATGGTAATTATCACTAGTACAAGCAAAATAAAACCATTATGCTCACTGAATAAAAACAAACTTTTAGTCTGCAGGTACAGGAGCCATAAGATTATATAGAGTATCTCAATTAAAGGCAACTGCATGCATACTTTTGTGCACATATAAACTAGGAATTGATTCAAAATGAGAAGCTGATTTGTCAATCGGTTATGGACTACAATAAACAGGATAACATGTTCATGCAGCAAATCTGTAATTATTACTTCAGCTTGTCACTCTTGGCGAGGAACTGAATTGCTTTTTGAGTTTTCACCATGATAACAATGATCCATCATATATTTCAATTGGATGCTACTGTGTCTACCAATAACAAGAAACTTACCACTGTAGCGACCCATAAGCTTCACAAGGCCTATACCATTCTCCACGCTTTCAGATTCTACATGAGCCGCATTAATGGCACGCTGAGCCTCTTCAACAGCGGTATCAAAACCAAAGGACTTGTCAATTACCTGATCCAATGAGAGATGACAACAGGACATTGAAATGTTACTAAATTTTCCAGTCACATGAATCAATCACAAAAGAAGATTGCAATGTATGTCATAAATGAGACAGTGCATAGGATCAAGAAGTACCGCAATGTCATTGTCTATGGTCTTAGGAATTCCAACAACGGCAACTTTGAGGCCACGTCTTTGAATTTCCTGTCAATCATAATTCAACAGAAATTTATAAAACAGTTGATTGTCAGACATTTTCAAGAGACTTCAGCAAAATGAAAATATCATTAACATTGAACCTAAAGAGTTTCATAGTAATGAAATAGGCATTTACCACCAGAAAACTGTCAATGTTGTCAAACCAAGTGGTCAATTACAAGCCAGTTGTATCTTTTCCTTGATTATTAGACAGAAAGAACAAACTCCAGAAGAAAAAGGGAGACATGAGTGACCAAATATGATAGCAGCAGGAAAATTAAGTACACGAAAAATCTGTATCCTTCAATCCTCAATTATAATGGATTAAGGTATAGAATTCATTTAAAGTTCTCAGGTCCCGGAGAGTTACAAGGCAAGGCTCAGTTGCTCTAAGAAATAGAATTAATTATCATACCCAATAGTGATCATATTTTTTTTTCTTCTTAATTTATAATTATCTGTTGGGAAAAGGCCTAGATGAGTTGAGTTGAGTTGAGTTTATAATTACCTCAAAAATGACAGAAGCTCCATTCTGGGTGCCATCTCCTCCTATAATATAAACCTGGGGAAAGCAATATCTCAAATTTAATAGTAGTGAAGCAATAAGAAAACAAAAATTAAGTTATTTTGAAAAGAATTCCTGCTTACCTGATTAACCCCACGATCCTGGATATTGTCAACTATTTTCATAGTATCATGACCCCCTCGTGACGTACCAAGAATGGTTCCACCTCGCTTGTGGATATCATTGACAAACTTCGGTGTCAAATTTATGGTATTACGGGCATAGAAACCCCTGTATCCACCCTACAGATTCCACTACCAAATAAGTGGATGCAACAATAATATGAATACAAATGGACTAGATATACAGTCCATGGAAAATAAAATCTGTAAATCTATGGCTGCTAGGTGTAACAGAGTTTGTTCTATCTTCTGGAAGCACCAAATTATATGAATTACTTGATGCTAGAAAAATGAGAAAAACTGTTGTTTTTACCAGAGTGCAACATCCCATTTCATTTTTTAGTACTATCCTATTAATTATAAAATCACAAGAGCTGCACTGCAGCATTAGATCATCATCTTGACTTTCTGTAAGCCTTAATCTCAGACTGCAAAACAGAAAATGGCAACATGACCAAGGACATGAACCATAGTGACATACTGCATAGTGCAAATTATGCCCATTTGACAAAATTGATATCTAAATAACAACAGCGTGCCAACTCCCATAAGGACAAGGAGATATTTAAGGCAACGATGCCAACCTGTGCTAACAAAGATTTAGTGCTTATGCAAAAATCAAAGACCTAGATCAGGTTGACATATAATCATTTCAGATATATAACGACACTAAAAGAGAATAAAAGCAAAGATTGAGTGAGTATAAGTAATTATCTATCAATTTAAGTTTATCAATTCAGAGTTCATAACAGACATTTCATTATGAGAATAGTCCTAGGCGGTGACCTCCTGGGTGAAACAATAACAAGGCTACATGCTGGCTATGAGATCATTTACTCCTCAAGAAGTTACAAACTCCTTGGTCCCCCCCCCCCCACCAAAAAAAAGGTCATATTTACATAAATGCCCTTCAGTTTTGTCTGTTTACGAATTGATACATCTAATTGCACAAGTTAGAGCATGAATACAAACAAATCCTAGAGTTGAAGAAATATTTGCCAACAATGAACGATTTCTAACAAACAATGATCTCCAATGGCCATAATTGATATAGCCATCTTAAATGTCAAAGAAGGTGTTGAGAAATAAGATGCTTCCCCTATGCCACCAAAATGGGAGCCAGAGAAGATGCCCAGGGAAGGCATTAAACGATGAAAAGGAAATGCACTTGATCACTTAGGGTTGGACCAGAAGACATAGGTCATCTATGTGATTAGCCATTAAGTTCTAACCCAGTGCCAGTTAGGCTTTAAAAACAGTGAATTGTAAAGCAACTTTTATACAAGCAAAGATGGATAGTTTTCTGAGTTGCTGCACAAAGTGAAAAAGGGTTTGCATGGATCAATACGTTTCAAATACATTTCTTAGGAGTATATGAAAAATTCCCCAAAAAAGGTAATCTAAATTTGCTATAAACAACAATGCGCATGTCTTCTAATATAATATGTTTAGAGGGAGAAAAATAATTCTAATGAAATATGCATTAGATTCAGACAAACTGATTCAATTGAGGTGGCTCATGGTGTGAGTAGCACCATCTCCTCTATAAGTGGAAAAATATTTTATGCATATCAGGTATCCTCCTCAAAGGCCCAAAGTAGAAGTTTATTATCCCTAAACTTCAGTGCGGCACATCATCTAATCATGTCACATTTTAGATAAGCATAGAGATATCATTAAAATTTAGGATTAAGACTTTGTTGTTGTTGTTGTCGTCGTTGTATAGAGATATCATTAAAATTAGCCACAACAGATAAATGACCAGATAATGGACTCATTTAACCAACCAATCTGGAAATATATCATAGATGAATCATCCTTACATATAGTGCTTCCTGTCCTGGAATATGTAATTTACGACCTAACATGCAAACTACCATAGGTGAATGAAATGCCACAGTCCCTCTTAAATGCCACTCCAATGAACAGATTCCTTTGAGTTCAGAAGTGTGAACATCTGATTAAAGACTTGCATATTTGAAATAATTACTAGTATATAATTTAATGATTACTGATTAACTTATTTGAGGTGTAACCGTTTACACAATTGATTGTTATTGACACATTGTAGATATATTAATCCCATTAACTAGAAAATATATATGATATATACATACAACTAGTCTAGTTAACGCCTAGGTGGGGCAGAAAATGACTAAGCAGATCACTAGAATATACACACAAACACCTCAGAATTGTCTAGGCAGATGTAGGAAGCTAAATAATTTCAAGCGCCAAGGCCGATTTCCTGTAAAATCAACCATGAATATAGGTGATCATGGTTACTAGAAGTTCCTTGAGGAGCACTGATGGAAACTATAAGAAACCGGAAAACATATGCAAATAGATTCAAAAAAAAGGACAGAATTCAGAAAGACAAAAAATAAGGGATTCAAACTAATACAATAAAAGTAGAACAGGGCATTTGACTCCAACAATCACAAGTTATATCCTCACCTCTATCCCAAGGATACTGTTGACGCCATACATGTGAGACAAACCGCATACTAACTCCCTGATTACAGTGTTAAGACCTGGACAAAGGCCTCCACAAGTTACAATGCATGCAAGCACTTCATCTGACTCATAGTATACCTGAGTAAAATTCAAAAATTCCAATCAAAGTTATGCATAGCATTTCACCATTAATTTACTGCAGAAAAATAAGCACCAAAACCTACCCTCTGGCGTGGCCCAGCACGTCGAAAATGGATCCCTCTTGGGCTATCTTCTGAACCACAACCTAGAAAACAACAGATGATCAAAGAAAAAAATATTAATTAAAGAATCTAATCATATCAATACGGGTTTAATACTATATGGTGCATATGCAAACAATAAACTTCGACTCGTCTATCATCACAACTTAAACAACTGAGCTAAGATTTCAGTCCATTATCATGCCAAATTAACTAACACAGGAGGCACAGAGTACCTACCTTTTGGGGAACAGTATCATCCACATCAACAAAATACTGCCTGGAAATAAAAAAAAAAAAAATTTTACCAGTTATTATTGACAAGTATGTGGAAGAAAGCGTGATCCACAGCTAACAACATATTGTAACAACAAAATTCTATATTAAAAGAGAGAATATATGAGCATACTTGACAACTGAATAAGCTGGATTGTCTTGCAGTGGATTTGGATAGGTCTGCCACAAAAAAAAGGTAAAGAATTTGCAAAATTATTTTCAATAGATAGGTCATAAAAGTCAACGAAAACAGATACTGAATGCCCAGCTTGAATTAAACTCCAACAAGTAACTACAAAAAGACAAATGAAAAAAAGGAAGTTGCATTTCATGTAGTGAGTGTACTGGGTAAGTACATGCACAATGTTAACCAATTTCTGAGTCTACCTGCATGCCTCGGACTAATTGGGCAAGACTGTTAATTGGCACAAAGGGCAAAGGAACCATCTGAATCAATTACTATCCAAAAGCTACTGTCTGATCTAGTTCAACCAATTCACTGGAACCAGAATTAGTATTATGAGATAGAAAGATGTCCACTTCAAATGCCTGAACCATACCCAAGTCCAACCAGAAGGGGTCCCCTTGGGAGTTATTTTGCTGCTTCTCATGCAATTAGTCATGACTTAGGTGCAATTCATTTAAAAACATGCACATTCTGGTTTATCACATGGAAGGGCAATTGCAAAAGTTCTCTCTTTTCCTCTAAATCTAAAACAACCAAGGAAATTAAATGGCCCAATACATACCATTCTAGCCTCCTATTTTTCATAATTTGTGTTCAATGCATTTGAATATTGTCAAGATTGTCACAAACATTTATAGTACTTGCAATCAGCATACATCCCCTTTTTCCAGGTTCCTGCCGGACGGATCATGTGATATGTTTGTACTTAATGCTTTAAAGTGGACCTCATGTGATATGTTTCTGTAATATCCAGGGTAGGTCACATGAGATGCTAGCACTTGGTTCTGGCCTACTTTATTACTTTCATGGCTTGTAAAATTGTCAAGTCATGCAAATTTAGCAATCATCTTGGCTTATTTGATCATAAAGAAACACCTCCGATGACACAAAATTCAGTATCACATCCTAAATCAGCCTCAGGACAACGATCGTAAAATGACAGCCTATAGACCCAGTGGGAACTAACCCAGAAGCCGTTACATGTGA
>UESW01001991.1:290706-307567 GCA_900491605.1 Calamus simplicifolius | reverse complement strand
AGCCGGATCAAATACTAGCTAGCTACTCTTGAGTTGATCTCAACCTTTGAATTTTTCAATCCAAAATCTTTTAATTCTAAATCTCAACCTTCTTTATCTAATTTGGTTGAAACATCAACTTCTAGCTTTCTTTAAAAGACCCCTCAAAAAATTGACTTCTACTATTATGGGATCCTTAGTGCCTTATTTGATTCCTTTTATTATCGCTACACAGCTTTTTTTTTCAAGCAATACCTAATTAACTTAAAATTTGGATTGGGCAAATGAACGAGAACTCACCCTAGAATTGCTTTGTTCATTTAGAAGGTTATATAGGTTGCCTTCCTTGTTAAGATATTCTATGTAGATGTAGCAATTATATTGATCTTCATTATAATCTTTGAGAAATAGAATCTATTGCTTATATAATCCTAAGATGTCAAGCAACAATGCATGCTTGGAGGTCAACCTCTTCTCTAATGTGATGATCATCTCTCTCTCTCTCTCTCTCTCAAATGCCTTCCTTTAAGAACTAAAGAAGAATGTAGTAAGGAGCATAAGGAAAAACAAGGTCATTCAGATGTGCTGCATTCCCTAATGAAAATTGCTTAGTGAATAATTGGCTTTTCAAGAAACCACAAAAGGCCATGAACTGATTATTTTGAAAGCATTTATGTAGGTTATCAAGATTATCAAGACTTCTGCTATCAAAATGTCCTTAACAACCATTGAAATCTATGGCACCGTAATAATCTCTACAACCCTATATTATCAACTTCTCATAAAAGTTGCTAGTCTCAAGCCTGGATAAATGAGGAGGGTTATAGTTAGGTAGCTGACAACCAGCGTAAAACTCCATCAAATCCCCTCAAATATGAGTTCATGGAAGCTGCCACCTTTTGCTTTCTCAAGGTTAACTGGGTGACATTATGTATTTGATACTATTATTCTCTAGTTGAGCTGCGAGTCGCTTGGGAGGGTCTCTCCTATGTAACTAAAGGTTTAAGATCTACCAATACTACGTTTGAAGGAGACTCTAAGATAGTACTTATTTGGTTGTAGAACACCGAGATTTAAGCAAAAGAAGCCCTTCTTTTTCATTATGTAAGACAATTGCTGATGATCTTATGCTTTATGCTGTACCAAACATGTGTATCAAAAGAACATTATAGCTAATTGGATGGCCACTTTATTGCTAATTACTTTGACAATGAATACTATGGCTAATTGGATGGTCACTTTTATTGCTAATTATTCAGTAGTACCTCATGAAAGTTCTAATGATGCCCTTCATAGCTTTTGGACTTCTAGATATATTTATATGAGCATTTTATGATACATTCCCTACTGAAAAAGAGTTATGTTAGTGATTTTATATTATTCAAAAGTTATTTCTTATTTTATTTATTACGAAATAATTGCATTGCTTGTTGTCTCTTTGTGGATAAACCATCTTGCATCTTTAGTTTTCTTATAAAAATATTATAATATGCATAATGATTTTAGGCCAAGAACATTATATCTAATAGCAACATTTTAAAATGATGAAAGCGGCTTATTATCAATATGTTCATTGACTTCTCTGAAATCTTTTATTACAAACTAAAAATTAAATTTAATGAGAAAGAACAAGATGTAATTTTGCAAAATACATGAGTTAAAATCATACTTAAAAGATGTAAATGCACTTTTCCTCTCCTTATATTATTACTACTATGACCCAAATGTCCACACATTTTTTTAATTATAGATTGAAAAAACATAGTATACCAATAAAAAAAATTAGGCAATCGATTGATGCAAACCCCCTACTTGAACAAAATTTTCAAATGACAAAAGATTGTATACATATGTTTGCAAAAATATAAAAATTATAACCAAAGTTTAAAATAAATTAAATTTTAAGGTTTATTTAGATGGAATATATAAGCAATCGATTGATTTGTTTATAATTATCAATTCAACATTGCTCTTGCAGGGATATAGCTCAAAATGGTAGTGTGCTTGTCTTTCTTCTTTTTTTTATTTTCTTTTTTCCTTTATATTGTTGTCTCTATAGAATTATTCTAATGCATACGCTAATGGAAGCATTATGAATATATAGGTTACCTTATATTTTGACATGTCATGCATTCATCACGTTTCATCAAAAAGTAGTTATATATATATATATATTTATGCATAGTGTACCATTACAAATTCATTACCAATTAACGCCTATTTATCCAATAACTAAGCTGATGAAACTTCCTCTTTTTAAGTAAAAAAAAAAAAGGTGTCTAAGCAATTGAACTTCAGTTGATAGTTAGCATAAAACTCGTTTCTTAAAATGCCAAAAAGCAATCCATTATCCTTTATGGATAAATTAGGTTTTTTTTTTTTGAATCATATACTATCTTCTTTCACAATCATTTGTTATATGATGTGATAATATCAACGCCTTACAATTGATCCTATCTATCATGTGCATATTAAGCATATCAATGTAGGCTATTGTTTATTTACACAAGCAATTATCTAATTTGATTTATTCTAACAACTGATCAAGTGTTTAACATACTTGAAAAGAGTCTTTCTTTGGCTTGGTTCGATAAGCTCAAGGCTAAGCATTATATGGACAGTTAAATTTGAAGAGCTGTGGCATAAAAAGTGAGGTATCCAAATAAATCAAAAAAGGCATGCAAGGATACATGAACCGCAATAACACCAAGAAATCACGCACAATTCCTCTTGGTCGCTAAAAGATCATGATCCTATTTTGTCAAATCATGAAAGTAATCTTTAACCAAACCAAAAGATGAGAAAAATGATTAATTTTATATTATTAGAAATATTTCTTTCATTTATTATAAAATAATGCATAGTTTATCCTCTTTTAGTATAGAGGCTTTTTTTGTTTGAAGTTTTCTTATAAAAATACAGCACAATAATTTTAGGCGAAGAACATTATATTTGATAATTATGATAAGACTTATTAAAACATTTTGTGGTTCCTTTACAAATCTCTTATCATAAATTTAAAATAAATTCAATAAGATAAACAAGATATATTATTATTCATATTAATTCTACTATCTCTTAGAACATTCATATATTTTTTATAGGTTAACAAAGTTATTATACGACCTTTAGAGGCAAAGATTTCGTTGAACAAAATTTTAAACCTAAGAAATGTTAATGTTTGCTAGATAGAAGATTAAAAAATTAAATTAAATTTAAATATAAGTAATCTTTTAATGTTCATTTAGATAAAAGACCCATCCAACTCAATTCAACCTATCTAAGCTCTTTTTTTTCAACCACATGGGCATTTAGATAAAAGACAAATAAATGTATGGCCGCAGATCAGCTTTCCATTGGACCTTTTTTTTTTGTTACAAGCGGGCATCACACAGTCTGGCATAATCAAACTCGAGAAGTCAGAGTACATGATTTGCTACAAAATAAGAGGGCATGGGTCACCCATATGCCATTTCCCAAGGGCCTTGATGGCGAGCTGCAACATTAGCGACCCAATCAGCCGTCGAATTGGCTTCCCTATAAACATGGCGAATCATAGGCACAGCTATAGTCCGAGAGAATCCCAAATAGCACGAGCAGGGGATTGTGGAATGAAGACCCCCATCCCGACGAATCCATCGAATAACCATGAGAGAATTGTAGAGAGAAATAAACTCCGAGGCATGCATATTTTTAAAATTTGATAACTATTATCAATGCGGAAGCTAAAAGATTACATATCAATCTATCTAATATGCATCAAGATCATATCTTTGCCTTATATATAGGATCGCTTGATCTAAAATATGCATATAAATAATCATCAAGATCATATCTTGATCCTCAACGTAAGAAGTCGTACTTCTTGCCTTGAATCATGCCTTAAGTTTAGGGATCATATCACTTACCTTAAGGGTAATTGGTAAATCCTTTTATGCTCTACAGCCGTTCAATCGTTCAGCCTCTAGTATCGTCCACGCGAAGCCCCGAATGATCGGATTTCGAGAGTGCTAGCTCGCAGAAAAATATTTTGCTGATCTTGAATCCTCCCACTTGAATCTTCCTCCAAGATCCACCAAGCTTTTGCTAACACCAGAATCACCAGGATTTTCTATTCTAACTTTTTAGAATTACAATCCACGACATGTCGTGTGTTGTTTTATGTAATCTGGTGAGGAATGTCCTCTATTTATAGTCTCATTTCAGCCTGCCAATTGAATTTTGACATTAAGAATTCCGTCGTTTAAAAAAAAGCAAAGAGACGCCGAACCAAAGAGCTGCGACGCTTGGTTAATTCCGATGTTCGGTGAAAACCAAGGAGACATGGCGTTTTGTTAATTCCGACGTAGGTGAGAACTAAAGAATGTGAATTCTAACACTTAGAATTTCATCGCCTGGTTGATTCAAAGAGGCACATTATTCCACTTTAATTCTCTATTTAGAGTTCCGATGAAAATGGTTTGGAGAGGATTAAACTAATACATTAAATTCTAAATGAGAATTTAATCTCTCAGACATTAGTTATCTCATCATGTGAGATACTTATGCGAGAGGTTTGGGTTCAGGTGATGGTTTAATCTGATCTAAATTTATTGGACTGATCCCACATAGATCATGGTCCTAGCCCAAATCAAATTTGGCTAGTCCTGAATCTATTTAAATCCAAATCAAGTCTAATTTCAAATCAATATTTAAAATTGATTAGTCCTTCTAATAGACTTAAACCAAATTGAATCTTATTCACTTGTACTTAACCCAATTGAGATAATTCAATCAATCAAATTGATTAATTAAATCATATACGATTCTCAATCGTTGATCAGTAAATAGATCATCCCACTTAGCCTAAAGCCACTCATTACAGTATCTAACCCATCTTCAATTTATAGTCATCAAACTCCTGATGCTGAGTGCTTTACTAAATGGGTCACCTAGGTTTTTCTTTCCATCAATCTTCTGAAGATTTATGTCACCTCGGTCTACAATTTCTCATATAAGATGAAACTCGCAGTATGTGCTTGGTGTGCTGATGTGCTCGTGGTTCCTTTGCTTAGCTATGGCACCAGTGCTGTCACTGTACAACAGACTGGTCCATCTATGGAAGGTGCCACTCCAAGCTCGGAGATAAACTTTCGCAGCCACACAGCTTCTTTCGTAGCATCTGATGCAGCATGTACTCTGTCTCGTACACCGAATCTGCCACTGTATGTTGCTTGAAACTTTTTCAGCAAACAGCTCCACCATTTAGGATAAACACGAAACCCAATACACTTTTGCTATCATCATGATCTGATTGGAAACTAGAATCAGTATATCCAACAAGTTTCAAATCAGACTCTCTATAGACTAACCACTGGTCCTTAGTGTTTCTCAAATACTTAAGGATTGTCTTAACAACTTGCCAGTATTTTTCTCCTATATCAGATTGGTATCTACTTACTACTCCTAGTGAGTATGCCACATCTGGTCTTGTACATGTCATGGTGTACATAATCGATCCCACTGCCGAAGCATATGAAATTCGACTCATATGTTCTCTTTCATTAGAATTTGTCGGACAATCCTTCTTAGAAAGATGAATTCCATGGCCTATCAGAAGATAGCCTTTCTTGGAATTCTCCATGCTAAACCTCTTTAGCACGGTGTCAATGTACGTAGATTAGGATAAACCAAGCATCCTTTTAGATCTATCTCTATAGATCTTCATCCCTAGGATGTATGATGCTTCTCTCAGATCTTTCATGGAGAATTGTGATGATAACCATGTCTTTATTCCTTGTAATGCAGGGATATCATTCCGATTAAGAGAATATCATCCACATATAATATAAGAAATACAATAACGGAATCGTTAGCCCATTTATAAATGCAAGGTTCTTCTTTATTCTTAATAAAGCCATAAGATTTGATCACTTTATCAAATCGTATGTTCCAACTCCTAGATGCTTGCTTAAGTCTATAAATAGACTTCTGTAGCCTGCACACTTTAGGCTCGTCTTCAGATATAAAACCTTCAAGCTGTATCATATACACCTGTTCTTCTAAATCACCATTTAGAAAAGCGGTTTTAACATCCATCTGCCAAATCTCATAATCGAAGTGTGCTGCTATAGCTAGCATAATCCGAATGGATTTCAGCATTGCCACAGGAGAAAACGTTTTGTCATAGTCAATACCATAACGTTGACGATACCCCTTAGCAACCAGACGTGCTTTATAGGTCTCAACCTTTCCGTCTGCGCTCTTTTCCTCTTGAAAACCCACTTACACCCTATGGGTTTTATCCCTTCGGGTGGGTTAACTAATGTCCATACATTATTGTCCTTCATGGAATCAAGTTCGGATTTCATGGCCTCAAGCCATTTATTAGAGTCAGTCCTTTGCATAGCATCCATATAGGTGATCGGATCCTCGTTGTTCTCATCGAGTTCAATAGGATCTTCATTCTGGACCAAGAAACCTAAGTATCTGTCCGGTTAATGTGGTACTCTACCAGATCGCCTTAATGGTGCATCTAAAATGGGTTTTGAGTTTGATCTAATCAACTCAGATTCTAAGGGTTCACTGGTTTGTATTGTTCCTTCTACTTGATGAACTTCCTCAAGTTCAATATTAGAGCTATTTGTTCCTTCACTAAGGAACTCCTTTTCAAGAAAAACTGCTCTATTACTAATGAACAACTTTTGTTCTTCAGTATTGTAGAAGTAATATCCTTTGGTTTCTTTTGGATAGCCGATGAAAAAATATTTGTTAGATTTGGGTTCAAGTTTGTCTGATTTTGCACGTTTCACATAAGCCGGACACCCCCAGACTCTCAGATAGGTGATAACCGGTTTATGTCCATACCACATCTCATGTGGAGTTTTAGAAACAGACTTACTTGAACCTTATTAAGAATATGACAAGCTGATTCTAATGCGTATCCCCAAAATGATATTGGCAAGCTTGCAAAACCTATCATGGACCGAACTATGTCTAACAGAGTTTGATTCCTTCTTTCGACACACCGTTATGCTGCGGTGTTCCACGAGGAGTCCATTGGGAGAGAATCCCATTCTCTCTTAAATATGTCACAAAGTCATTGGAAAGGTATTTGCCTCCTCGATCTGATTGAAGGGTCTTAATACAATTTCCTGTTTGTTTTTCTACTTCTTTATGATATAGTTTGAACATTTCAAACGACTCAGATTTATGTCTCATAAGATAGACATAACCGAACCTAGAAAGGTTATCCGTAAATGTAATGAAGCAGTAATATCTACCTTTGGCACAAGTGCTCATTGGTCCACATACATCAGTATGTACTAGATTCAATAGCTCTTTGGCTCTTTCACCTTTTTCAGTAAAAGATGACTTGGTCATTTTACCAAGAAGACATGATTCACAGGTAGTTAATGATTCACAATCATCAATTCGAAGGATGCTCTCCTGAGTTAACCTGTTTAATCTGTTCTTATTGATATGACCCAGCCGATGGTGCCAAAGATAAATGTCTGTGACATCAGTTGTTCTAGGGCGCTTACTTAAGTTGTACACTACATTCACAGGCTGTGATAATATATAAATGCCATTAGATAAATGCCCAGTCATTACAGTGACTCCATTCATAATGATATTCAAAGTAACATCCTTTATTGAAATTTCATAATTACTTTTGGCCAGAAGGCCTACAGAAATTACGTTCAACAAGAACGTTGGGCAAAAATGACAATCATTTAGTATAATGACATTTCTATTGAAAACTATTTCAATAACTCCTAATGCCAGTACTGGAACTAATCTTCCATCGCCGACATTAAGGAATCTTTCATTGTCCTCAAATTTTTAGTGACCTGTAGTCCCTGCAATGAATTGCAAATGTTAAAAGGACTCCTGGTATCCAATACCCAGGTCTGATTATCATATATAGAAAAATTACAAGGTGTTATCATATAAATACCTTGTTGAGCAACATCTTGCCCTTTTTCTTCTTTGGCCTGTTTGGATCAAGTGTGGCAATGTAAAGAGGACAGTTCCTCTTTCAGTGCCTTGCATCTTGCAATGAAAGCATTCAGCTTGACTTTTATCAACTTTCTTCTTCCGCATCTGACCACTTATAGATGTCCTAGCATGTTGCACCTTTTTCTTATTCTTTTTCTTCTTCCCTTTCCCAAAGGGTTGACGCCCTACCTTAGATCCTTCAACCACATTAACCAAACCTTTAGAGGGATGGTTATCCTTCTCAAAGTTCTGTAACAACCCCAACAAACCGTGGTAGTTGACTGCAGGCTTGTCATTCGAAAATGAGTAAGGAAAGGTTAGAAGGATGGAGGCAAGGAATTCAGGATCGCATCTTTTCCCAACTACTCATGTAGGGGAAAGCCGAGCTTGCTAAGGAGTTTTATCTTCTCCATCATATACAATACATGATCAGTGACAACAGATCCATCCCTCATTCGAGCATTAAAAATAGCACAACTAGTCTTGTTCCTTTTAACATCGTCAGGTATGCCAAAAGATTCATTCAACGCTTGAATGATTTCTTCTGGCTGAGCATTCTCGAACCGGCGACCGAATTCATCGTTCATAGCTGCTAGCATGATGCAACACATGCTAGTTCTATCACTGAGCCACTTTTGATAAGTATCTTTGTCAGAACTTTGGGTGTTTGCATTAGTATCTTTGGTGCAGGATTATTCATAATATATAAAATCCTCTCATGCTCAAGGACGATCTTAAGTTTTCTAAACCAGCTATTGAAATTTGAACCATTCAACTTGTCACTATCCAATAGGGACCTTAATGATAAATTAGTGGCCATTTTCTGCATAAGAAAAAACTAAAGTTTATTAGTATATAAATTGATTCAGTCTAAAGACTTGGACTTTAGTCTAAAGATTCTTCCACTATTTTGTTCAAATTGGCAGCCTCTACACCCCAATTCGAAGAATTATTCTTAATTCTTTAGTGGGCACTAAGATCTACATAGACTACATACAGGCCCAAGTGAAGCTTGGCCAACCCATATGCATCTAAGAGTAGGTTCAAAACCAATTGTTTCCCAAACAATTCTTAGTGTTCAGTTTTGCCCCATGTTCCTCTTCAGCAGGCATAGAGTGCCTCCACTAAAAGTTCTGGTTAGGTCCAACCATTAAATGATATAATCAGTGTAACCTATCAATAGACAACCAAGCCCGAGTGAAGCTCGGCTCACCTGACTATCTATTTAATAGTTACGTTGACTTATCATATAATGAATGATAATTTCGATGGTTGATAAGCACTAGGCATGGAGTGCCTCCAATGATTATTAAGACATCGGACTCATTATCACCCACCTTAATGGAGGCTATGATATAGTTATCATATAACTATTTCATTTTAAGGACCTAATAATTTTAGAGGATTTAATAATTTGAAGATAAATTGACTAATCAAGTTCTCCCACTGAATCTATGAAATCGTAGAATGAAACAAGATTAAGTCAGGTTAAGTGGCACCTAAATCAACCAGAATCAGGTAAATGATCTGAATCATAAATGGTTTACCATATTGACCAGGTGAGTGAGATCGATGGGAGGGATATGCCATTAACTTGTTAAAGACGCATCAATACGAGTAGCTCCCAATTAAAAACCATTTGATCGTTGATCCTAGAGCAACTTGCCAACTCACCTTGACATCATATGGTTAACCAATTTTGATTTGACCATTAAGAGATTCATGCTCAACCACTGAGCCTAATCTACTTCCATTTGGTTTAATCAAAGACATGGACATGATCAACTACAACTATTTGATTTAGAGCATCCTTAACCTAATCTAATCAATTTAGATTTGATCAAATACTCTTATAGTCCAGTTGATTTAAACCTTAGGGTCTAACCCTTTATGGACCTGATTTAGCTAACGCAAAAGATTAAATATATTTCATGTTTATGTGTCATATATTTCAATCAAGCATTACTTGCATTATGTTACTACTCATAATTCCTATATTTAGATCATATCTAAAAAGATTATGAATTAATATTTGACATTCAAATAAAACTCTCATAAATATTTGTATGTTTCATAACATAGACTACAAGCCTTCATATCTCATATCTATGTTTTTATACTAAACATGCAAATATCATGCTTTTATACAACATCAATATAAAACATTTTTGAGAGTGTGTGTAATCTATTTTTGATGCCAAAGCTCAATTTAAATTTTCTTTAGACTAAGCATCGATGATAAAATAATGGCACAACAATATGTCACATAATACCTCATTGAATGGGTAATTTGATTTTAATCCATCTTGTGATCAGTTTTAGCCATAATTACACAATTAATAAGAACATTAATTTACATGCAATAAATTAGATCAATATCGAAACCATTGCTCTAATACCATTTATAGGGAGAAATAAATCGAGGCATGCATATTTTTAAAATTTGATAACTATTATCGCGGAAGCTAAAAGATTACATATTAATCTATCTAATATGCATCAATATCATATCTTTGCCTTATATATAGGATCGCTTGATCTAAAATATGCATATAAATAATCATCAAGATCATATCTTGATCCTCAACGTAAGAAGTCGTACTTCTTGCCTTGAATCATGCCATAAGGTTTAGGGATCATATCACTTACCTTAAGGTTAGTTGGTAAATCCTTTTGTGCTCTACAGCCGTTCAATCGTCCAGCCTCTAGTATCGTCCACGCGAAGCCCCGAATGATCGGATTTCCAAGAGTGCTAGCTCGCGGAAAAATGATTTTGCTGATCTTGAATCCTCCCACTTGAATCTTCCTCCAAGATCCACAAAGCTGTTGCTAACACCAGAATCACCGGGATTTTCTATTCTAACCTTTTTAGAATTACAATCCACGACATGTCGTGTGTTATTGTTCTATGTAATCTGGTGAGGGATGTCTTTATTTATAGTCTCATTTCAGCCTGTCCATTGAATTCTGACATTAAGAATTTCGTCGTTTGGCAAAAAGCAAAGAGATGCCAAACCAAAGAGCCGCGGCGCTTGGTTAATTCCGACGTTCGGTGAAAACCAAGGAGACATGGCGTTTTGTTAATTCCGACGTCGATGAGAACTAAAGAGATGTGAATTCTAACACTTAGAATTCATTGCCTGGTTGATTCAAAGAGGCACATTAATTTCACTTTAATTCTAACATTTAGAGTTCCAATGGAAATGGTTTGGAGAGGATTAAACTAATACATTAAATTCTAAATAAGAATTTAATCTCTCAGACATTAGTTATCTCATCATGTGAGATACTTATGCGAGAGGTTTAGGTTTAGGTGATGGTTTAATCTGATCTAAATTTATTGGACTAATCCCACATAGATCATGGTCCTAGCCCAAATTAAATTTGGCTAGTCCTGAATCTATTTAAATCCAAATCAAGTCTAATTTCAAATCAATATTTAAAATTGATTAGTCCTTCTAATAGACTTAAACCAAATTGAATCTTATTCACTTGTACTTAACCAATTGAGATAATTCAATCAATCAAATTGATTAATTAAATTATATACGATTCTCAATCGTTGATCAGCAAATAGATCATCCTAGGAAACTTCTATGCGTGCGACTCTCTAGGTTCGAACCTAAGCCGTAGCATAGAAACAACTTTCTATACTAATGATGTGCCCATCTAGCAATGGAACCCGACATCCGGATAGGTCGAAGAGTTGCCAAGCAAACTCCAAGAACCTAAGAAATAGTTACCGTATAATTCATCCTCTTGACCACAAATGCTAAGGATGGCTTAAGAGCCTATCAACTCTAAACACCGAATCCATAAAGTGATTTAATTTTAGTGATCATGTAACTTTCACATGAAATGCCTTGGCTAAGGTCTTGCTAAATTGAAACACAAGCATTTCTCCTTTTAACGGGATACGTCAAATTCCATCTCAATCCATAACTAACTACCACAAGTACTTGACTGCACCCAGTAACCTTTCGTAGCTGGATTAGAAATCCAGGTGGTCCGGCACCTAAGTACAATGAGTTGCTTGCAAGTCACCGATTGTGATCTTCAGGTCTAAAGGATACTTATACCCATATCTTCTCGGATTAACTCTTGACAGCAAAGTATCCAAACGAGTCATGTTTGGTGAAATGTACTCCTACACTTTCACCTGTATGTCATGCTAGTGTCTCTACACTCCTTGGTTAAGAGGACAACCAACAAATATGATATACAACGTCCTATAATTGATAGTATATGGCCCTATCATAGTATATCATTTGGTCGCGAACTCTTTTAAGGACCTTCAAAGATAAATCGTCCTTTATCGTGAAGGAAGATCCTGAGGGCTTCATTACTATTAGGAGTTTTAAGAAGATGTTCTTGTAATGAATAACTGCCAAATAACTTTTATTAATATATCAATTTATATATAATTTACATTAGCACAATCATCAAATGATTGGCTTTAGGATATAATTCCCAACAAGAATCTCCCTCAATAATCAATCTGCTAGAGGCTAGATGATGAACAACATAATTGATTCCAGCCCATGCAGCCTGAAGCTCTGCCATAGGGACCGATAAATCAAGGGAACCATGGCCACCGGCTGCAAGAAGCTCACCTCAGAACCCCTAATAACAAAGCCGGACTCAGCAATACGATCCAAGATAGAGCCATCAAAGTTTACTTTGACATAACCTGGGAGTGGGGGCTCCCAAGATACAAAGACCGTAGAACGGTGCACTGCGAAGCAGCAGGGGAGTCCTAGAGACCGGGTCAGACAGAGTGAACACCAAGAAAAAGCGGCCATACTCCTTGGCAAGAAGAATAACCTTTCTGATAATCATCTGGGATGGAACAATCTCCTCAGAGAAAACCATCTGGTTCCTAGTGAGCCAAATATGATAAGCCAAATAAGCTGAAACAGTACCCTGGGCGCCCAGGCCACTCTGAGCAGCAAGACAAATGGCATGCAAGAAAGAGAGCCGAATGGGGCCCACCTCAGACAACCACGGGGTAAACACATCTACTGCAAGATCCTCATCGCTCGAGAGCAAGTAAAGATAACATGATCAACCGACTCATCCTCAAGCCCACAGATTGGGCAGAGAGGTGAAATGAGGAGACCACGGCCGGCCAACAGAGCACAGGTAGGAAGGCGATCCCACTGAAGCTTCCACAAGAAAGCCGAATCCTGAGGTGGATAGGCAAACTCCAGATCCACGCAACATCATCCAACCCCGAAGTCGGAGAATGGAAGCAGTCAACTAGTCCCTAGTAGGAGCACGAGAGAGGCAGGAGCGCGCCAGAGTCTGGTATCCGAGTCAGCTGAGGGGGCAAAGGGAATGGCGAGAATCCTCTGTGCAAGCTCAGCCCCAAAGAGTTAGAAAACAGTGGAAGCATTCCATACATCACTGTCCTGGCAAATCAAAGAAGACACTGGCATAGAGGGGTCAACATCAGTACTAAGAAAGGTCGGCCAACGGGATAGAGGAATGGCCGCTAATCAACTATCCTAAGTAACATCGACAGATCTTCCATCCCCAATATCCAATGAATATCGGGCATAATAGAAGGGGCAACCTGACAAATCACTTGCCAAAATAGAGAACAACCACGGGGAGTACGGGAAATCGAATCAGGAGACCAGACATCATATCTACCTCTCATAACAATACTCCAAAAATAGTGAGGATCCAACAGAAATCTAGAAACATGCCCACAAACAGCTTCCCAGCGGAGGACCAGAGACTGAATCCCCAGCCCACCCTCTCGAATAGGCAGACAAATAGTATCCCATGAAAGGAGATGAAGACCATGGCCACCTGGCTCGAGCCCCAGAGAAAATCCCAAAATCGCCTCTCAATCTGGCGCAGACAGATAACCAGAATCAGGGTGTTAGATAAGAGATAAAGGGGGAGCGAGGTGAGGATGTATCAAATCAACATAATCCGACCCATCATCGAGAGGCTGGAAGCCTGCCACCTGCCCAACCGATCAGAAATCCAACGTTCAAGATCCCCGAAATCAGACTGCCGAGGACGACGCTCCGAAATAGGGATCCCAAGGTAGGATAGGCGGTCAGAATGGGAAGAGATCCCTAACAATTGGGAGATCACAGTCCGACGATGAGAAGAGGTCGACGGGCTAAAACAAAGGATAGATTTCTGCAGATTGACCCGCTGACCGGAAGCTTGGCAGTAAGCTTGAAGGATAGCAGAGTAAACCGCCGCATTCTGAGTAGAAGCTGGGCTAAGTAGAACACAATCGTCTGCAAAGAGCAAATGAGTAAGAGGGGGGCCTTGGGCCCAGGCATATAAGGCTGCAACATAGACGCTCCAACAGCCTGAGCAAAAGTGCGCGACAAATCATCAGCACAAGAATGAACAGGAAAGGAGAAAGAGGGCAACCCTGATGGAGCCCCCCAGCAGATGGGAAAAAACCCGAAGGACCTCCATTGATGAGGATATAAAAGGTAGGCCCCTGCACACATGCCATAACCCATTCAATAAAGAGATCAGCAAAACGAAACTCCCAAAGAGTCTGCCGAAGAAAAGTCCAACTGATCCTATCATAAGCTCTCTCCATGTCCAACTGAATGGCCATAAGAGCCCTTCTACCAGTCTCTCGATGAAGGTCGTGCATAATTCCTGGGCAATGAGAGCATTATCAGTGATGCTACGACCACGGATGAAAACCCCATGTTCCAAGATATAAGGCGGGGAATCACTCCCTGTAGCCAAGTGACCAAGAGGCGAGCACAGACTTTGTATAGGGTGGTGCACAAACTGATAGGCCGATAATGCTGGGGAAGAGAAGCCGTCGACCGCTTAGGGATAAGAGAGACAAATGTGCGCTGCCACTCAGGAGGAAGAACTCTAGATGAGAAAACCATCCGAATGGCCATAACAACATCAGGCCCGACAATATCCAGTAGTGCCGGAAGAAGAAGGGTGGAAACCCGTCAGGACCAGGGGCCTTATCAGGGCCTAGAACCCAAACAACAGATCGAATCTCCTCCGCCGAGACCTCCCTCAAAAGCACAACATTATCATCCTCGAAACCCGGGCAGCCAGGGGAACAGGAGAAATGGGGAAACCACTGGCAGACACCTCCGACCAACGGGACTAGAAATAATGGACAATCTGCTCCCGAATAGTCTCATCATCCTCCACAATATGACCATTTTCATCACTGATATACCGGATCTGATTGGAAGCCCGCCGGCCACAGTAGCCTGATGAAAGAACCTGGTATTCGGTCACCCTCCTGAAGCCACTGAATCCGGGACCGCTGTCGCCAATAAGTCTCCTGCTGACTAAGTAAGGAATGGTGCAAAGACAAACTCCGTCGGAGAGTTTGGAGATCTAACTCAGAGAGGCAGCTATCCGAATCCTCCCTCGCCTGAAGCAAAGCAATGTCAGCTTCCACAGATTGAATATGCTGAATAAGATCCCCCACCTCTCTCCTGCTCCATCTTAGGAGTCTGTGCTTCACTAATTCAAGGTGGCGGGAGAGATGGTAGGTAGAACTCCCTTAACCGGCATCCGCCAAACCTGACGATAATAGCCCGGACCGAAGAGTAAGAAGTCAAAATGCTCAAACCGAAATGGCCTCGGAGGCCAAGTGGATAACTTCGTAGAGATCAGAAGAGGGCAATGGTCAGATGCAATCTGAGGTAAATGAGAAATAGTAGCACCGGAAAAGATCTGCATCCAACCAGGGGAAGCCAAAGCTCGATCAAGGCGCTTCCACACCCGAGCAGTTCCCGTCGATTGTTGCACCAGGTAAACGAGAGCCAGAAAACCCCATATCCAAACCCTGGCAGTGGAAATAAAAGAACGAAACTCACAAGAATTCGGAGAATCCACAAACCGACGCCCCCCTTGCTTTTCCGATGCGTCCACAATACAATTAAAATCTCCAGCAATAAGCGTAGGAAACCCTAGCCTAAGAGTGTGAGTATCTCGGACCATAGATAGCGCCTCTCCCTGTAGTCCGTACTAGCATAGATGCCAAGAAGCAACTATGGCGGAGTAATCCCCTCCGAAATAACCAGGGCTACATGTTGAGTACAACTATGAAAAGCATCAATATGGATGGAAGGCTCCTGCCAAAGTGCCAGAATACCTCCAGAAAGACCATTAGATTCCACAATATAAGAAGACCAACACGGGAAACTCTCCGTCGGAAGCGCTGAAGACTGGAACCCGACAGGCGAGTTTCCAGCAAAACACAAATATCAAACTGATGAAGCTGCAATAGCTGAGTAAAGGAGGAGCAAAGAAAGGTTTCAGCGCTCCTCGGACATTCCAAATCATAATTTCATAAAAAAAAAAACAGGTCAAGGGGTCACATGGGCCCCATCCTTGGCTCCAGCCAAATCCATATCGGTATGATCTCCAGAAACCAGGCCCTGAGCTGCTAAACCATCCTCAGACGAAGGACAACCGCCTGAGCCACAAGATCCGACTGCCGAGAAAGATCCATGGCTACAACATCCTCCTCAGCTCGAATCACCTTCTTAAGAGAAGAGACCATAGCATCATGATCACAATTAGCCCGACGGGGGGCTGATCCAAAGGGAAGAACTAAAGCCACAAAGTGGGCTTTACCTGAGGAAGACCCTCTATCTTGCCTTTTGCATCCTTAGAAATAACTCTGGGGCCACCAGACACACAGGTCGGGCCCGTTTAAGTGATGCAGGGTTGGCATCCTCCTGGATCTTAGAACACCCGGCCCAGTGATCCGAACCTAGAATACCAAAAGGGTTAGCAGCCAATATCCCAGAGGACACCTCCTTAGACTTAGAGGGAAGTTCAGACAAAGCATCAGGGGCAATTGCAGAAAATTGGAAAGCCTCCACCTGACTAGGAGTCTTGGAGGCCTTACGAGTCTGGGACTTCCTTA